>JAQFZT010000194.1:0-34624 GCA_034696325.1 Camisiidae sp. | reverse complement strand
ATTAGACTAAAAAATATTCCATTAATTGAAATTAAATTTTAATGTAATGAAATTTTTGTTTAAAAAATTTAAAAAAGAAACTTCCACTCCCGGAGTGATGGATATCTTTCCCCAACTAGCTGTACATGGTTAATTTGTGTTAGGCCAACATTTTTTGGGTTAGGTCAGGTTATGTCAACTTAGGTCAAGGAAATAAAAGCCCAACAAATAAAGGGAGCACTTCGTTTCATCCAAATTCACTTCGTAGAGATTGAGTCCTGTTTTCTATCATCTAAATTATCCCATTTTCAAACTCGAAAATAAACTAAAACCGAAAAAATTGAATTTAAAAAACTCGTGAATTAAATGAATTAATATGAAAAATCTTATCTCATTCATAACGTCCATAACCACCTTGACCTCCATAAACCTCATAACCTTAATAACCAAAATGTATTTCATAATTAGATATTTTTTCTATCAGTAACTGATAGATAGAATCATTTTTATATATCTTAAATGTTATTCATTTATTCAATAACATAATTAATGATAGCATTGCTTACATGTCTTAATAAACTGTTTATTTGGATGAATTGACTTGAGTTTATTCAATTGAAAGAAATGATGGAAATATGAAATTGATATATCAAAGCTTAGGTGATTCATTATTGCATTCTGGGCTTAATTCTCTCTCACAGTAGTTGAACAGGTTTTTTGGATCAAACCAAGTGCTCCTTTGTTTGTTGAGCTTTTATTTGTTGGCCTTTTGTGAGTAAACCGTTTTGGGTAGTAATCTCTGAGCCAACAGGAGTCCTGTCTATCAAATAATTGTATACTCGAATGCATTATTCATGATTCCTCGATCAAGTCTATACTGTGAAGTTCGGTTTGATTAAATACAATATATTAAAGTATTATCTTTAGAAATTTCATTCATGTTTTTCTGAATATGACATTTTTTTATTTCTCAATGAAATATGATTTTTTAAAGCAAATGTTAGAAATAAATTTTGGGAAAGATGGGAACAGAGATAACTTTTATTCAGAATACATATTTGACTGAAGTTCCTATATTTGATAATTTGATGTACTCTTAGTTCAATTTAGACGGCAGAAACCTCTAACTAAACATATTTACATATATGTATATGTAATTATATAAGTATTCTTAGTTAGAGGTGTCTGCCATCTAAATTGATCTGAGAGACAACCTTACCAGCGAAACAAATTTGATAATCAAACTGTTTATTATAAGTGTAGTGTTAAAAATGTAATGCAAGATAATTACAAGAATTATCCTTTTTATTTGAAGGATAATTCAGGATAAATAGGGTGTTAAAAGTTGAGTTTTCTAGTTTATAGACAAGTGCCACAGGGATAATGCAAAAGTATAGACTTTGTCCAGATACCATTTTTCAGTACTCACCCTCACCCTTGACCCTCACACTTAACAACTAAAGACTATGTATGATCCGAAAAATTATATTAAAGCCTTTTCAGAATTTTAAAGCATAATATGTGATAATCTTCCACTACTTCGTTAACTTAATCAGTGGTCAGCACGTATATAATCCTCATTAAAATAAAGCAGAGGAATGATCGGAAAATACTGTAATCTTTGTCTAAGCCATTAAATGGTTCACCTTAAAGGTCATCGCTGGTCTCATAGAATTCTTAAACACTTTTACAATCTGACAATTCTTTTACATAAATCCATTCCTGCAATTCTTTACATTAAAATTTGGAAAGTTGTCAGTATTTCTTTATTTTGAGATAAAATATTTGAACAATTTGATTGAGGCATCGAAATAATTTCTATCATAATTGTAAACGTGTTTCCTCTCATATTTGATCCGTATTTATCACTGGATTTTACTCATTAAGTATTCAAACAAGATTTATTCATTATATCCCCGTTACATTGATTCACTGTTCAACCTCATTATTCTCTATTATCTGTAAACAAACCTTAAAACTATAATGAGTTTTATAATAAGATTGACGATAAAAAGTCAATACTCAAAATTTTGTTTCAAATAATTATTTCTTATGAGCCTTTTCTTTGTTAAGGCTTCAAAAATGTGAGTTTCCAAGAAACACAGTTCACATCAACTTTTAATGGTACAATTGACTCTCGTTATAGTTCAGACTCTAATGCACACCAAATCCGTTCACTATAGCGAGCGTTCACTATAACCTGTGTTTTTTAGCATTAGCTCTACGGAGAGATCAACCATTAGAAGAACAAAAATGATTGACTATATCGAGCCAAACACTATATCCAACTTCACTATGACGAGAGTCGACTGTAGTAAAATCTCCAGATATAAGAAAATTTGCCTGATTTTTACACTTTATACTTGTATCAGGGCTTGAAATTTCCTTCAACTCTCCAACGAAAATAGCGCACAATCTCGACTCCGTTTCAATTTTGAAAGATTTTCCCTATTTCCCTAAAGAGTTAAATAGAAATGTTGAAGAATATATTTTGGAGTAATATTCGGTAAATAGAGTCATGAATTAATAGAGAGAATTTTATTTTAAGCCTAATATTATTCCTTTTTACCAATGAAGACAGTCCATGGATGTGAATTTGAATTTATGGCACTCTAACTTGCATTGAAGCTTTGCTTTCGTAACAGCTCCTTATGTTCAATCATTTATTTATATTATTCTCAATAGTTTATGCTTCAAAAGTTCTATTCTTGCAGAACACTGGATATCAATACAATGAAACACCAACTTATCATTTATAATTCTGCTTTCAATTCAATATTTGGCATCAAAACATTCACCTAATGCAGGCGTTCCAACCCTTTTTGCTCCACGTACCACTTGGCACCCTTTGCGCACCACCCCTGACCCCTGACCCCCTGACCAATGTATATGTAATCATTCTAAAGGAATTGCATTCAATAAATATTGATTAAATTGATCTCAATAATGAGGTCTCGAAATTATGTGATTCCAAATTCTTTGAAGAATAACAGTATGAAAATTGGCAAATAATCAAAATTTAGTCCAAATATTATTCTATGATTTTGTAGAATAACAATTCTTATATAAATTTTTGTATAATGACAATTCTTATTAAAAAATATTCTCTTTTCAATTTATATTTTATTGGAATTTCAAAACTGTGTTATTAAATATTTATTTCAGTTACTATTCAATAAAATTGTTTGCGATGAATAATGTTTATTCTAATAACATGAGAGGAAATGCAAATTCAAATAACTGTCGAATAGGAGAACAATCTTTCACTTGAATGGTGTCTTTTGAAATACTCTTATGAGTGTATTTGTATATCAAATCAATCAGAATTTCACAATTCTAAGTAAAGAAAATATCACGAAAACCTCAAATTATCTCTTTATAATGTAAATATTTCGTAATGTTATTAAATATGATTTTTTACGAAATATTATTAATATCTTAGAAGTAAAAAAATACGATTCTTCCTATTCTTCAAGATGATGATATACCTCTACCTTATAAATAGTGATCGACAAAAAGTATATAAAGAAAAGTAGTGCAAAAATTAAAATAAATAATTGATTATAGCAATTGACAAAATCATGTTTACAGGGATACAGAGAACAACTGATGAAGAGTCGGTTGCCAGGCTTGAGGGGTTGTTTTCTATTACATTTGCAAATCGAATGTGCTAAAGGTTCGTTTGTTTATTGTATTTGAAAAGATATATAAATAGCTCCTTAGATACATCCCCGCATAAATTTAGTGTACAAAGTGCCCAAATGTCCGGCCCGGGCCCGAACTTTTGGGTCAGGCCCGGCCCGAAACTTTGCATTAACTAAAATTTCGCTAAATGTTATACAAGTCTCCGATTCAAGTCTCCCATGAAATAATAGAGATTTAATCAAGTTTTATACAGTTTAAATACGATGTAATGCAAAGCAACACATGAAGAAATCCCAGAATCAAATTTTATATTTCAATAAACTCTCATTCTTAAGAATTTTTTGACCTTTTCTAAAGTTGGGGCTTTTTCAGGCAAAACCCTTCAACCCGAGCCGGCCCGAACCCGATGCACACTGTCTACAGGAGTCCCACTATCCCAAGAGAGACAAGCGTTATATCAAATTTTAAGAAAATACGAGACGAGAGCGATATTCATAAAATCCAAAATTCCCATGTCTACTATGCAACCTAAATATGTCACCTCCTGTGCACTCTGGAATCAGTTATTTTTAAAAAATTCTGATTATAAATCACTTATTCAACAATTTTCAAAACGAAATAGAGAAAACATTTCGAAAACAGATTACTTCAACTCAATATTACCTCAAAATGATTCAAATGAATCACTTTATCTGACATGTTTTGTAAATTATTACTGTACTTATACTCTGTATAAATATATATTCAAAACACTATAATGTATACTTTTGAATGAATTGCGGAATCAATTTATTTTTTATTAAATAAAAGTTGGTTTTGTTCCACATGACAACCCTATTCATGTTGTGATAGGTTTACAGTGAAAAGAAAATGATGCCAATTCACAGTTTGAAAGTGGAATTGAAAATTGAATCAAAGTTTTTCAATGAATACATGCATACAGTAAGAACAGTAATTATCGTGAACAGCAACCAAAACAACTATTGTATCCAAATATTTCATTGATATATTTGAATAAAAGCAAACGAACGTTTAGTTTAAATATACAGTACCTGAAAGTGATTTGATGCACGAGCTTATAATTCCACAATTCTGTCCACATTGTATTTGAAGCATAGATAAAAAGTCGTATTTAAGTCACTTTACAAATACAGTATTAATAGAAAAGAGAACCGGGAATCGATTACTTACTTACTTAGATTTAATTAATCTATAATTAACATAAATTAATCAAATTTTCACAAATTGACAAGTGATTGTTGAGGAATAGATTGATATCAATTGACAAGAAATAGTGGCCCGCGATTAGCAGCTTTGCGCACTTTTGTCTTGACCTCCTCATGAGGCTCTGGCTTGTTTTTTAATGAATTTTTCTTATCCAGAAAAATAATTTGTTGACTGAAAAACCAAACAACATAATAAAACATTGAATTCAATGTTTTTTCACATAATTATACCAAGAAATTGGTTATTTTGTGAAAATTCTCTTTTCGGAGCTCTTTTACAGTTTGGGTAAAAATGAAATTTTTGGGTTTTCATATGGAGTGCCAAAGTATTTCTGAAGAGATAATTGTTTTTTGGCGTGTTGTTTTGGTTTTGATGATTATTTAATTGATAGTATTTGATAGTCTGACAAATGGGCTTTCAAATGATATATAACATGGCATTAGTAATTTGATAAAGAGTCGACATGTTTAAGAAAAATCAAATAAAATTTGCCTCGCAAGTATTACATGTTTTTGCAATTACTGCTTATAATGTGTATCACAGACTATTGACTGACGCTCTATGAGCAGTAGAATAAAATACTTTAATTCAATCTAATGTATCATCATCATATTGGATCGTAAGATGAGTTCACGTGGAATAAGCACTTAGTCAAAGATGAGAGCAAATAGAAAAGGGAATGCAAATATATTTCTAGAGATTCATATTCATAGGAATACTTACAGTTAAGCTTAAATGAATCATTTATTAAAATATATACTTTATTACAATACATCTTAAAGTCTTTATAATGTAAAAGATGTCTTACACTGAAGTATATATTTTATTTCAACGAATTATTCCCGATTCATTTAAGCCTAACTGTACAACAAATGATTCTTCTATAATTGACTCAGCGCATCATAAAACAACATATTGAATTTATTTTTAGGTGTCTTTGCAAGACACTAATATGAAACTTTTGGTAAGGCTTTAACTTAAACTTATTTTTATAGCTTTAAATTAGTGTCTAATAAATGCAACACTAAAAAGCTCAATGTGTTGTTTTATGATGCGGCGAATGAATTTTGTATTAATATTCAGTCAACTTTTCGATATTATTTTAATCAAAACTACAAGTAAAGGTCAAATTATACTTTATTTCATTAAGTAATTATACATTTTGAGCCTTAATTGAAAATAAAATTTGCTGTAAAACAGATACAACTTATAATAACATATTGTATACAACAAGTAATTAACTGCCAAAGCGTGTTGAGGATGTTTGTGACAAAAAGGGAGATCAGTTCATAATTCAAATAATTAAGGTTTCGAATCATTAATTAAAACTATAGCTGAATGTAATTCAATTTTTTATTGAGATAGAAAATATTATCCACGGATTCTTGTCACCGGATTTCATAATTATTAATAAACAACTTTATGTTAATATATTTTTACTCAATAATTACTTCCCGAGTATTTCTTTCCTATAAAAAGAAGACAATGAAAAATTAATTATGTTATGCTTTAATCAATTTGAGTGATGGAGTTTAGGATGTCTTTACAATATGTAAAAGTATTCCAGGAAACCTCATTTAAAAATAGTTTTCAAATGTTTAAAGATGTCAATAATTGAATATTTCTATAAATATATATTTCCATTTTATTTAGCTATTATATTCTGCGCTTACGCTCGAGTCTTGTCCATCACTGTGTTATAAAAAGCTGAAGCATATTAAGGAGTGTTGAGGCAAGTTCACTATGTAAAGCTACTGTATATCCGGTACAGTCCATCCCGCTTATAGTGAATGGGTCGGTGCGGCCGAAACCGTTCACTATAACCGGGATTCACTGTAAACGTTCTTAATTTCTATTGTATTGAGTAACATGTTCTCAAGCAATCGTTCACTATAAGCGGGGATTCACTATAACGGGGTTAGACTGTAGTGAATGTCCGGATAGAGTGATTTTCAGAATTGATGACTATTGTTTGCTTTACCTAATCATGTATTATAATAATAGTGGTGTTCAATTCATTAACCGGTTTGTTCAAAACTATAACCGCTTTCACAGGTTTTCTATTATACGCCTCATTTCTATTGCATTTTTTTCAGAACAAAAAATTATTTTCTTAGTTGTGAATCCTAATTATTGAGAAATTAAAAATTTCTTTAATTATACATTTGATTGAGAATCACAATTAAGAAAATAACTTTTTGCTCCAACAAAAATGCTTTGAAAGTAATAGAAAGCGTATGTAAAAGCAGTTATAGTTTTGAAAAACTATAGCATAAGCACAACTCAATTGTTGCATATTTTGAGAATTTGAAAATTACAGGTAAAATTTAAATGAGAATATTTTTTTTTATAAAAGTTCACCTTAAACTAACTTTTCAAAGTTTTCTCAAATGCTATAACTGTTTTCGATGAAAAAACGAAAATCAGTATCTGTTTAACTAAATGCTATTATAAGTTTTCCAATCAGCTAATTATTCACATTTGGTTTTTCACTCAAATCTTAATCTTAACACTAAATCATTAATACAACATTTGACTCACGAATGGAATTACATCAAAATTTAACTCATTTTTAAACTTTTTTGTCATTTTTCATAAAGTTTTTATCTCTATCTCTAGTTCATGAAAGTTCCAACTCTTTTAAGCTTTGGTTTATTAACAATTTGATCGCATTGAAGAAAACTTGGAAAATAAGTCCGTTTAAGGTGAACATCTTCTAAAAAGAGTACCTAATGTTCAGTGAAAATTTCAAATATGAAACTATTGATCATAAATGTTTAGGAGATTTATCATTATTCTTCTTTGAGGCGCACAATTCGAAAAATATAGAAGTTTTTTGGATCTAAACTCTATTACAAAATTTAAAAGCTGATTATATTTACTGCTGCAATGCATTCATCAGCAACTTTTACTTTTTCTTGATGAAAAAAACATATTTTTATTTTTAATTATATATTTATATTTTGAGGCTTTCAGTGATTTAATGAAAGGTTTTTGTGATGCATTTATTAAGTGCATTATTTGGAATATTTTTGATCCCACGCAACCTTTTGTTAGTTTCTCTTATATGTAAAATTATATGTAAAACTTGAATTATCTAGACTAGTGATCGCGCCAAGTGGCGGCCCGCTGGCCGAATGGGACTTTTTGAGATTCTTTGGCTCTCAGAGGCATCAAATGCAAAAACTTGAACTTTATTCTCTTGTTGCTTTAAAGTGTGTTAAATATCAAATTTTGTTAACTAATCAACTAGTTGCAATAGATTAAAAATCTCATTATTTATCATTGATCACTGGGGTTAGAGTAATACCAAACTCTCCTGAAATGAAGAAGATTTTTCCGAAAAACAATGCTTCACCCTCTCTGCCCTTTTTGAGAGATTATATTAAATACATACCTTAGTCTCCCCACTCTTTTTAATCCCAAAATTACATAATAGAATAAGTAAATGCGACAATTGGTAAAAATATAAGCTTTTTCTGACCCTTTAAGTCAAATGACTTGGCGATCAATGGTCTAGACTCTATTCAGTAGTGACTATAGCATGCAATTTATTTCTTGTACAGTATTGATAGATCAAAGCTCTTTCATTTAGCTTAAAATCAATATATAGTTTGTAATTTTATTCCATTACTGAAAGACTTTATGGATCAGTTAGAAGAGAATAACATATATGTGCAAAAAATCCTTATACTATATATATATATATATATATATCCTTATACTGTATATATATTTATAGCAAAGTTTAGCCATTGATTTTTGAGCTATAATTTTAATGTTGATGCGTTTACTCACAAAACAGATCCTCCAACAATAGAGTAGCGCTTCTTTTTACCAAATAGTTCTTTTCTAAAGTATTGTTTTACGGGTAAATAATATTACTAATAACGATCTCTTTCTTACTTACAAAACAGCACCGCCAACACGTTTCTTTTTTCCGAGCATTTCTTTCCTATTTTTGTTTGATTAGATTTATAAATAAACTATTGTCGAGACAAGAGTTTCTTAAGTTAACAAACTATTATCAATAGAAACTACTCAAAGTCGAAAAAAACATCAATTATAGTTAATCAGCTTTAAATTTTACACAATTTTCACGCATAAAACAATGAAAATGACATTTTTAAAGTTCATATTATTTTATAATTAGACGAATTGAAAGCTTATACTTTACTGTAAAAATTGAAATTCTTTTAAGAGGATTAGTTTTTCAAAATACAACTTACAAAACAGTGGCACCGATTGGAACTGATGGCTTCTTAATGATAATAAATCCGTCAGGGCTTGAGTCAATGGCATCATTGATAATGTTGGCATCAAAGTCATCATCAGATTCTGTTTTTAATTATGAAATTTTGATGAACATTAGCAAAAATGTGTAAATAAGTTCATTAATTATTACCTGAACACATGCATAGCACGAAAGTATACAGGAATAATATTAGTGTTATTTGAAACAAGTTACTCGTCATCATTTTGGAAAACATTTTTAAGAAAATCTTTTTTGAATAAATCCTGTTATAAATGAGTCAAATTTTCAGTTTGCACTAAAACTAGTTAATCAAGTAGTAGAACAAAGAAAGAATCAATTAGAATAAAAAAAAAGCTCTTTTATACTACCCGTCATAGAGCTCGACAACTCACACAAAAGTAGATCATTTTTCAAGCCATCATCAACTTAATTAAGGCAAATTTTCAGGAAATTAAATATTTTAATCATTAACAATCATTCTATTCTTCTATTATAGAATTTTGAATGGTTTGAAAAGCATTTTTATGAAACAATTTCCTCAAAAATAAACATTTTTGGAATAAATTTAAGTTTAATTAAATTGCAAGTATTTACATTAGAGACTATAGAATACGAATAATTTATATGAATGTTTAGTCCTAATCACTAACAATTGAAAACCATTTAAGCAATTTTATTGCAGTGATTCAATTTTCACTATAAATTCCAATCTATTTAATATAAAGTTATGTTTCACAATAGAGTTTCCAAAGTCAACTCCATCATCATTGAAGTGGAGATGGAGTTGCAAAAACTGAGTGGGGTCGAAATGGAGTTGAAAATTATTTTATTAGTGGAGATGGAGTTGAAATGAATTGAATACTAATATTATACTATTATCTATACATACTAGTACAATCTAAGATACATTAAAATTATTGAATTTTGTTTATATTGTCTTAAATGATGCGATTGTACTAGGTTACTATTATTACATTATTCGGCTTGCTCAAATGCTCATTTTCAACCATTTCACGATTAATCAATTTTGCTTTTTAGCTCTAATTTCGCTTAATTTCAATATCGCTATTTATAAAAAATTTCAATTTCGACAGCGAAATTATTTGAGGACTTTTAATTTGGATTTCGCTTGAGACAAGCGAAGCAAAAAAAATTTCGTCTATTTTTTCAGCCTTATTCACTAGTGATCACTAAGGGCTACATTCGGGAGTTGAAACAGCCATATTCGGTCTGTATTCGGGAGGAAACCCCCGGTATTTTCGGAACAATTATTTTTCATTCAGAAAGTTTATCTTTATTGAAAAAAGAGTAACTTTTATGATCATGATTGCAGTACGATTGAGTATTTCGATAAATTCATTAAATGCTGCAAATTTTGCAATGTTTTTTCCTACTAATTCAATCTTTTATTAGTTTAAAAAGACTTGTAAGCTCTCAACTTAAACTGAAATCAGCTGTTTTGATACGAGAATTATTTACTGAAGTGAATATAAGTAAATCTTTATTCGTTATTAAACAATTCTCAGGAAAAGTCAGTAAAAACTAGTTTTTGAGCATAAAATTCGTTAAAAATCGTGATTTTGAAGGTCTCAAACTTATTGTTGAGCATAGAACTGATTTTTGAAATTCGTAAGATTTCCGGGATTTGCCTTCTATAGAATCCTTAGTGATAAAAACTTTTTTGTTGATTAAACTTTGAACATGAAAAAGCTGTTTGCTTTATACTAAATGAAATGCTCATTTATTTGATCAAAGGACTCAGTTATGCCTTCACATATAATCTTATTAGAGTTAAATCAAATATGAGATATATTGTGAACTTATAAAATAACTAGTTCTCGGATTCAAAAAGCTTAGAGATTCTAAGATTCTCTCAATATGTCATTAAAAACAGATCAGTTAATCTTTCAGAAACATAAGCTTTTTCTTTTAAATCACTCAATAGTTATAAAATATTCATTGTATAAAATACTTGTATCTCTGTTTCTATCAACAATTCATAGGATTTAATATTCAATGCTTTCAATACAAAGGTAACTGAAATATCAAAGAGTCAGATAAAATACTTTTAATCAGAAGTTCAACTCATTTATCGATTGAGAGAAGTTTCATTGAACTTGAGATTTCATTTAATAGGTTATTCAGTTCAAAGATCAAAATATTTGTTTTATTAAATTGATTTTTACTATCTATTTAACGAATTATCGCAGAATTGAGAGCAGAATCTTTCAAATTTGGAGGTTTTCATCAAGTAAATAATTCGATTTGTTTCGCATCAAACTAAAGGTTGAGTTAATCAAAAAATGGCTTTATCTCGAAAATGTGTTATGAGCAGAATTTCCTACTTTTTAAAAACAAAGGACAATCAAATTTTAAGACGCATTGTGTGCGCAGTTTATGAGCAAATTCTATCACTTCATTAGGAAGTTTGCACTTAAGTTATGAAGTTCTCACTTTATCTTCTCCCAAACTTTCCATTATTATTAATCAGAGATGAGATATTTTTGGAAGCACTTCGTTTTACCCTATCTCAAAACGCTCGAACTCAAAATGCCGAAACCCTGGTTTAAATCCCCTCAATAACTAAGTTAATTCCCAAAAAGTATCCCATTTTCAAACTTGATAATAAACTTTATCCAAAATTTACGACAGAATTTTTAAGATTTTATGCCTGAAAATCTAGACTCTACTAATAATAAACAAACTTAAGCTCATTCTTCATTCAATTGAAATTTATGTTATTTTATACATATTTCTCTCATTGATTAATATATTTAAGTTGAATGAGTTTCTTTTGACTACAAAGTTTGAAAATGGGATACTTTTTGAGAATTAACTTAGTTATTGAGGGGATTTAAACCAGGGTTTCGACATTTTGAGTTCGGGCATTTTGAGTTCAGGCGTTTTGAGATAGAGTAAAACGAAGTGCTTCCAAAAATATCTCATCTCTGATTTATACTAATGAAAAATTTGGGAGAAGATAAAGTGAGAACTTGATAATTTAAGTGCAAACTTCCTGATGAAGTGATAGGATTTGCTCATAAACTGCGGACAAAATGCGTCTGAAAATTCGGTTGTCCTTTGTTTTTAAAAAGTAAGAAATAGTGCTCATAACACTTTTTCAAAATATGTTGACAGTGTTCAATCTCTACTCCAACAACTCAAATGGTTTCCATATTTTTTCCATTCTCTAATTGAAGCTCAAATCAGTGATCTTTTTATTGATTTTTGTAATAAACTGAAAATTATAAGCTGTGAAGAATGTATTATCACTCCAACTCCACCTCCACTCCAACAACTCAAATGGTTTCCATTATAATATATAATAATAATAATAATACATTCTTCACAAACTTTTAGTTTTATTACAAAAATCAATAAAAAGATCACTGATTTCAGCTTCAATTAGAGAGTGGAAAAAACAATATTTGTGTTAATGCAGAGCTAAACATATCCAACAGAGTTTATAAGGCAAACATTATTATGTAGGGAATAATATAACTATCAAATATAGAGAGAGCGCTTTATTTCAAATTTTAAATTGTATTAAAACATTTAAATAAATTTTTCTTCATTTTATTTTCATTCAACAATTATATTTAATTAAACTGTTTTGCAATAGATTTCATTAATTAAATTTTTCAATGTATACAAAGTCTTAATTAGTTATAAATGATTTATTTCTAAGTTTTTATTTATGAATTAACAAAAAAATACATTTCTATTAGAGATCTAAGCATTTAATAGAAAGTTGTGTTGGTATGTATTAACACATTTAAGTTTTTTTTTTACAAAAGAGATAAAAATGGAATTAAATTTTTATTTAAAAGCTTTTAAATATAATAAAAGCTTTTAAAGTAAATCCCTATAACCTTTTTATTTAATGCTAAAACTATTTTTATTTGAGAACTCGTGAATACAGTGTTTGTCAATTCATTGACAGTTGGATTGCACTTACGCTAACTCTTCAAAACTTTAGAAAAGTTTAAATAAAAAAATTTCATTTCATAACTTTTTACTTAAATTTTCGGCACTATTTTTAGACATATGCCAAACGCTAGTTTTTGGAGAACTTTACAGATTCTCTTGATTTTTGGTTTGGTTTTTACTAACTTATTGTTAGTTTAAACTTTCAATTTGAATGTAATGGATTTGTTGAGTTGGGCGGTAAAATCGAAATAAGATTCCTAAAGAGGTTTAATTATGACAGGCATAAAAAATCTGTGACGCAAAATGTATGGTATTATTTAACTCGTCTCATCGTTTTATTTTATAGCACCTATTTTTATATTTTTGTGGTGTCGCGCGGCATAAGTACATCTGAATAATAAATTTTTCAAAACACGATTTGGTTAATTCTCGTTCCAAAATTGTGACTTACACTGTATTTATATTAAGACAAAAAATTATTTTTCTAGTTCAAGATATCTAATTGAACGTCACTTGATATTTAGCTTCGTTTATGAAGTAACTAAACATAGAAATTGAGAAAATGTTTGATTAAGTTTATGATTTTTTTGAACACGTTATAGATATATCAATAGAAAGATATTCTTCAGCTTTAAAACGGTGTTTAAACATTGGGGATGCAATTGGCACGCGTTGGGCTGTAGGCCATTTCGTATTGGAATTAATACTTTGCGTACAGACAAGAAATAAATTCCATGCTTGAAATTCTATAGTCACTATCGATTAGACTATAAGAGATAGAACATGGAATTTATTTCTTGTCTGTACACCGCAATAGCAAAGTTGGCTTAGTTTCTCGAAAGTATGCATATTTCATATTTCATATTCTTTACACTTCAATACCCTTCAAATGAAACTTCAACTTGAAATTATTTTATTCAGTTCAAAATTAAAAATCTTATCAAAAACTTTTTCTCAGTTTCAACGCAGTCAAGTATATAATTGAATTCTGAAAACTATTATTTCAGTCTTGACATGATTTGTTAATTTAGGAATTTATTATTTTGTAATACGTGAAAACCAGTCCAATAATTGATTGAAACTGAGGATTATTTACAGCTCAAATTGATAGCTCATACGATTTGATGCTAATTCAAAAAGTTCATTCAACTTTAGTTTATTTCTATTGCTATAAAAGCTCTCAAATATAATAGACTTTGGATTCAAATGACTTCATACACTGAATTGCATAGATTTGATTTTGATCTGAACGAAAGTAAACCTCTTTCAACAATTTAATATTCAATGTTTTGAATTGTAAGTCAAGTGTAATATAAAAGAGAAATTTGAATTATACAGCGTTTATAAATAAGTTGGTAATCAATGATTAAAAAAAGTCTTATTCAACTTAACTGTGAGTTCAATGTGATGTCTAATTGAGATTCATTTGATTCAGAATCATATATACAGTGTGTTAAATAACTTTCTTGCAATATAAGAGTTTTTTGACTAAAACTCTATCACATAATAATTCAAATATTGTGCAAAACATAAAAATCAAATAATTTAATTGCAAATATTGATGACCAAACATTTTTAAAGAGCTATCTCACACTCAAATACAGATTCAAATATTTCATTAAGGCTTAAGAGCTGAGAGAGCCTTAAGTTATTTATCAATTGATTTAAGAAAATATTTCCATTATTCAAATAATTTGTATTTAGGCTTATTTTTACAATTATTCTCTATAATAAATATATTGTGTTTTTAAAAGTGTTGTTTCATTAGAACATAATTTATGTAAAACAAATGAATTTTTAGGCTTTGCAACTCATGTATTGCAAGAAAGTTATTGACACACTGTAGGAGAGTTTAAAAGCATTTGAAAGTTTGAAGTTTAAGTTGTTTTGATTCAGTTTTGTTCCCACATTTAGTTTTTTAGTGATATGAGGCAATAAATGAAACACTTATTTATATATACATTTTAATAATACAAATAACAATACAAATACAATTGAAGAGCACAAGTGTTTATTAGGGTGACCAGTGTCCTGGTTTGGCACGGACAGTCCTTCAATATCATACACCTGTCCGGTGTCCTGGGAGACTCATTTACCCTGGTTTGGAGTAATTTGAGTGAAATAAATTTTAAATATTTTAATCTGTCTAAGATTGCACCTGTATTGAACTTGTTTAATCTTTAGTTTCTTCGAAAAGCTTGAAATATTTCTCAAAGCTTAACAAGAAATCACTAATTCTCACTTCGCATTTACTATGATTTATTTCATGTTAATTCTTCATTGATATTTTCAATACATATAATAAATAAAGTAAAAGTTTTTTATGAATTTTTATTATTATTTTGACCTCAGTCCCCCTTTGATCTATAATGTCCTTTTTGAGATTTTGAAAACCTGGTCACCCTAGTTGTGCTCTGTGTTAGAGAAATAATACCTTATACTGAGTTAATGATACGTTACTTAAGAGTACGAAAAGTATGAAATGATACGCTTCATTCAGTGACATCATTCATGATTTGGTTCACTACAAAATAATGAATATTTCAAATTCACAAATCACTAGAGATTTGAGAGTTATTTTACATCAGATCAAATGCGATATAAGCATAAAAAATTTCAAAGCAATAGAAAAATGTGTACAAAACCAAACAGTACTCGAACCCTAAAAATTGCTGCATATTTTGGATCTCGAATGAAATCTCGATGAAGTGAAGCATTGAGTATAAGGAGAAGTAAAGATACATTTGATTCGTTAACATGATATTCTTATAATTTGAGTGATTCATGAATAGTTGCAAACAAATTAGAAATGGATTTGAATGAAAAACATTTGAAATTTGTAACAAATTAGAGCAATATTACGGTATGATATGATTAACATGACCGAATTGCATACCATATACTTAAATTATACCAATAAAGTCGTCATTAGACCATTACATTCAATGTTTGCTCATTTTCAGATTTGGATTTTTCCAGTTTGCTCACTATAGAAGCTTAAACATTGTATCTTTAAGTCAAAAAATTGAGTTCAAGTTTTCTTTCATTATTTTTATCAAGTACTCAAAATCTCAAATACCCTAAAACTGTTGCAATACATCAGCTTTCACTCAATGATCGTTAGCAGAAATCTCTTGAGTGAATAATTTTTCAAATCCCAGGATAAACATTGTTTTTACCAAACATTTAGGTCACCAATTATTATAAAATTTTATACTTTATAAAATTGAAAAGCAAAGTCGGCACAAGTTTTGAACTTTTTAAGCTTTTACATTACACTCAGAAATGAAAAATAACTATAAATTATATATTTTTTTATAAAATCCAGAGCTATTTTCAGAGATTTACGAACCATTTAGTAGGAAATGAAAACAAAATATGTTTATTTCAATATAACACACATATGAGTTATAACATAATTTGCAACTTTATATAAAATATTTATATATTATTCTCAAGTGCTTTAGAATATTTCTGTTTTCTTGTTTAAAAGCGGTATTTTTCAGCCTTAATGCTATCAAACTTGAACCAAAATTTTCGTCATTTATCATCAAATACTAGTTAATACATTAATTTGAAGTTCTCAACAATAGTGAAGAGCATGAGCTCAATTTGGACGAGCTTTAACTTGAGCTCAAACTTAAAGTAAAACAAGACTAACTGAGTATTACTCGTACAACTCGTGGTGTAATAGTTAATGAATTATGATTTTGATTAATATAAAATCTGGAAATTTTGTTTTTCATAAATGTAAACTTGAATTTTGAATGTAATATTTATAGTTGAAAATATGAGACTTTTCATTTCCAACTTTTATTCCGTTATTCAAAAAGATTACAGTCTAGCCTCGATTTAGTTAACCCGCATTTAGTGAAGGGTTTTCTAAAGTTCAACTTCAATGTTAATGTGTTCGGATTTAGTTAACCTTCATTTAGTGAATCCCTCGATTTAGTGAATGCTTTTCTAAAGCACGCATAGCTTTGCATTCAGTCAACTTTTCTTATCATTCAAACTATTTAAATAGGATTATAAAACTGAAACTTGGATTTCTATGGATAAACAAATCACGTGTTTTATCATAGAAGCAGTTCATTTAATACATTACTTATTATAAAAAAAAGTCTATTAAAAGAAGGCATTCAATTAATTTAGAGACAAAATTTAAAATTATTCATTAATTGATAACTATTGAATAAGCTATAAAACCATTAATACGATAATAAGTTCAAGTGTACTAAACAGACAAAAATCACTTATAATTTTAAATCAATGTAAACCTTAATATTGTTCAAAAATAAAGTTCGGATTGAGTGAATTTTCGATTTAGTGAATAATTTTTCAGAACACCAACGAGTTTACTAAATCGAGACCAGACTGTACTCGTATTAAGTGATGCATAGGCTCAGACTCAAAAATTTGTATTTCGCAAAAATTTAGTAGTTTTCAAAGTTCAAAGTTTACACAAGTGTACTTCTTTGGCTGTTTTCTGTAATGTCTCGAATATTATCTCTATTGAGATCCAAAATTTGTATTCAGAGTTTTGAATACAAGTTTCTAATAAAAACACATTCAATTCAATCTTTGTGTACTCAATCTATGCGCATATATTTCAAACCATACTGTGTAACATTTACATTTCAATGTTTCTAATTCTCTGAGCTCGGGCTCAGCCTAGAGGCTTGACTTCTTAGGATTAAGCTCGCCATTCATCACAGTTTGTATGATTGAAAATCAAGTTTTAAGTTTCTATTTGAAAGTCTTAGTCAAAAATTGTCTTTAAACTCAAGAGATACAAAAAATTTGAAAATCAAAATATTTAAGCTCATCTCAACTCACACATGGATTAGCAACAAATACAAACTCCTGCAGAACCCTTAGAGAAGCTGAATGTATTCCTTATGTTAACACCACATCTAAGACTCTGACTTATATAACTCTTTACATTGACTGCGTATAACGGACTCCTGGATTCCCTCTTTGGTACTCTTGAGGTTCGTGTTGATTATTTGTGCGTCTGAAACAGCCATTTAGGCAATTAAGTGGGTTCTGATATGAGCCTTACCTTAGGGCACGCAATCAGTTCCAAACAGATTCTTATAACAGGGTTACCACTCTTTAGCCAAATGGTTACCACTCATGGTGTGGAGTAACCACTCATTCCTTTGGCTGCGACAGAAGAAAACAGAAAACTCTCAATCGAATAGAAAACTACCGGAACCACTGAAACGCTGATCAACTCAAAGTTCAATAATTAAACCCAAATTAAAAAACCATTTAAAACACACTTAAGAAAAGCTTATCTAAAAGCTTCCCAACTCAACAAATTCATAACTCTGACTATTATTCAAATAAAATAAAGTGATTTCAATTAATTCAAGAATTTTATTCGTTTATATAATAATAAAATTGATTAAAACAAGGTTTAAAATAAACTTATAAAACACATTGACTTCTAGTTAAAAAGCTGTTAAAACTAAGTTAACTCACGATCACTAATAAAGTTAATTTGATTTGAATGTATACAAGAATAAGATCTCAACAAATATATAAAATTCAACTCATATTAATTCGTATTCATAATTAAACATAATTTGTTAATAAGAATTTAAATTATAAATTCATTACTAATAAACATAATAATAAATCTATTTATAATATAAATAAAATGAGTGGAAAACATAGAAATAAATAGAAATTAAAAAGAATATTATAATAACAAAAATGGAATGAGTTATAGATATGAATGTTTGATGAAAATACTTCTTCTTTTTTGAAAATTTCTTTCATGTAAATAGATTTGAATTATTTCGGTCGAAGAATTTGCAGTTGATTTTGAGACTGAAGATTTGTCCAACAGTTCTGACAAACTCTGACCGGTTTACCAACTTTGAGACGAATAATTTCGGATTCATATTTAGAGCATCTTTTGAAAAGTTAAAGAAATAATTAAGTGTTGAAAACATAATATAAGGAAAAATATTCATACTTTGCACAGAAGACATGACCACAATTCCTACAGTGATGTCTTCTCTCTGAAAATGTAAACTTAACGCTACAATTAGTACAACTTTCCACGACATCATCTTTAACCCAATGATCGGTAAGACCTCTGCCTTCGCTGACAGACCAGGAGAAGATCCGACCCCTGGCGTCGCCCACAAAAACAGATTTATTGTCTTTAGAAATGGCTAACGCAGTGATAGCCGCCGGCTCTGTATTATCCTTGCGTTCAAAGGCCGTGTGCATTGTTAACTTTGACCGAAAGACCAGTTGAGCGATCCATTTATTGCCAGATTTTAGAACTGCTGTCGGTGTGTTTCGCTTACGATTACATTCTTGTTCGTTAACAATGATGAATGAGTCAAATAGTGATGTGTCTGACTTTGAAGTGCGTATTTTTGGAAGTTCGAGAATAGAAGGACCCGGACATACAGTCGGTGTCTTTGGTATTGGCTTTTGCTTCGATTCAGTCAAAGACGACCCTTTAATTAATGGCGTCAAAAACATTGCGGCGGACTTTGAATGTGTTATTGAAATTGCAGGCATTTCTTCTGATGGCTCCACATGTAAAACATCCCATTCATTGTCTTTATCCTCAGGCGATGAAGCATTTCCTTCAGTCGACTCTTCGTCATCGTCTCCTTTATTACTTTCAGCAGTGGCTGAAGCTATTGATAAACGCCTAACAATTTCATCTTTAGAGGGAGGGATGGTCAGTGATGAGTCGCCGTTTCTGCAAGCATCCGTTGGAGTCGATGACATACTCGTAGATCTATCAGACTTGTCCTCCTCATCAATCGGTATTTGAATGTAATCAATTGACCACATTTTCACCACACCATCAGAAGATCCAGTCATTATCACATTCGCTGGATCCCATTCGTTATATGTTGAAAACGCAACGCAAAGCACTTGAGTTGTAGATAAGCCTTGAGATGAATTCGAAATATTCAGTGTATTGACGCTTGCAATCAGATCTCCATTTATTGACCAAATGTAGAGCCAATTCGAAGCACAAGTGGCTATATCTCCAGTCAAATCGTTCACAGAAATAGCAGCGATCGGCGCCGTATGCAATAAGTTATGGCCACCGCCTAAAGAGCATATATTCATTAGTTTTATAATAAAAAGCAATCAATTACTACATGAATGAAAAGACATACCCAATTGCCCGACAAATATTAATCGATTCAAATCCCAAATAATACACGTTTTATCTCTAGAGCCGCTAACAATGATTCCATACGGAGCTGAAGAAGTCAAGCAAGTGATAGCTTCTGAGTGTCCGTAAAGGTTCTGTATAAGTGACAACTGTTGCAGCTTTCCTTTCAGCCTCCAGACAGATATCACTGAATTAGTTCCGGCAGTTATGATAATCCTTGGATTGGGAACAGTTGCGCATAATATTTCTCCATTTGGTGGCAATAACTCACTCTCCCATATAAATAAAGCTCTGTCTGACTCATACGGACCAATCCTAAGACTGTGATCTGCAAAACCCCATGCGATGTATCGATTAAATTGCGTTGGAATCAGAACTTTGTTCTGTTCGACCGCTAATAAAGTTTTTTCTTGTTGAATGATTTGACCGACAGCTCCACGAAGTTCTTTAATGGGATGCAAAGATGGCCTTAAATTGTCTAAATTATGGATAAAAACTTTATCGGGTCCGGAACTGCTTAGAAGTACTGAATTGAGACCAACGGATGGCAAAATAGGAGTTAATGGCATGTTTGTGCTCGTACTCAACACTTTTTTGACCGGATGAGGCTTTTTAAACAACTGTTTAGGTATTTGTCCAAAGTTATTGATGAACCCAATGGTCGCGTTTTTCTTCAGCGGATCATCGATTGTGTAAATGTCAACATTTCCCTCATAGAATAAATGATGAAATACGTTCACAGCTTCGACTGCAGCCGGACCTTAAGTTTGAATAAGAGATAAGAGTTAGAGTTTGATTGTTTGAATCAATTTATAGTCTTATTATGACAAACCGTGCTGTTTATATCCAAAGATAAGATCAATCCATTCATGCAAATGCGCCGAAACATAATCACATTCAAGTGCTGCCCGATGTACTCGAATGAACTCTCGCGGATCATCTTTACGAAGCAATTCATTAATTAAAGCATTGACTCAACTTTTATTTATAGCTAATAAATGGATCTTTAGAATTGATACCTTTAGCCCAAGTCGGAAGAATAACATCGTCGAGTTGAATACCGTTTTGTTTGAATCCCAAATCAAAACGATTTGAATTGACTAAAAATTCGGGTAAATAAAAGAACTCCGGAATTAATTCTTTGAGATCTGCCATATTATGCTTTGAGGCCGAGAGCCAGGCGTCGCCTATCGAATGAAACATTCGATCTGCCAGATCAAAGTGTCCGCCTTGAAGGCGAAGGAAGTGTTGCGCAAACGGCTCCATACGAACCAAATATGAGGCCACAATCATTGCACTGAAATTCATTCAATATTTCAATTTACAGCAAACAAATCAATAGCAATACCTTGAATAGAAGGTTCCGTAATGATAAGGGCCTTGAATCAAGTCGTCGGCCTATCAATTCAAATGTCTTTTAATTAATTTAATACTTATTTAATATTTTGTTCAAAGTTTTCGTCATTTCATTAAAAGGATAGAGAAATATAATTATAATAATGATTTACTCCTTTGATATCTGAGTCCGCATCCCATTCATTAAACCGTTTTCTAAACTGTTCTAATCTGTCGTGTGTTTGCGCACCCATTGGTCGCGAAAGATCTCGGAATGTGTGCGGATCTGTGAAATCCAATTCAGGACTGGTATAATCGGCGAGAACCCATGGAAATACTGGATATTGCATCAGATCGTTATACGAACGACCGGCCAATGTGTTTAAGTTCATTAAATACTGAAAGTTCGAGATTTCTCCGCGCTATCAATAGAGACAAGCGTTCAAATCAGTTCAAATACAATTCAAAAACACTTACAATCCATCGCTGAGTCACAGATGTCTCTCCAATAAGATTGCTTAGGATTCCCGCAGTTTCCACATTAGCGTTGCGTTTCTGACCCATTAGCGAGTCCTGAGCGTTATCTGTTATATAAGTTGCGACTGACATAAAGCGGGCGTAAACTTTATTTCGAAGTTTACGCGGAAATACAATCAATGAATTTCTTCCGTCGAGAGAGAATACTTCCAAAGCAATCGGTTGTAATAAATAACGGCGTTTATGAACCTCTTTTATGTCTTCATAAGCAAATTTGCTGCACGTTTTCTTAGTGGTTCTCTTATTACTGCCCGAAATACTACCTCTTGGAGAAGTACTCGGAACTATTGGGTCGTGCATACTATTAAACATAGATATTAAAATTGAAATCATAAAAATCACATTAAGATAATTGATAGAAAAAGTCAATACTTTGCTGGCAATGAATCAATATCTCTAATCTCTCTTGTTTTTAGTAAAGTGAACCCATCGATCAGATAGAAGTGCTCTTTTCCGAATAGAAGCAAACCTTCATAAGTGTCTAAGCCCTGAATTCTCGCCACTCTAAACATGTGTGATATTCTTTCTCCTTCTTCAAGAAGTCTGAGAACTGTTTGCATCTCCACCTGTTCGAAGCGATTACTGCCTGCAGAACCGGGTCGTGTCATTTCAGAGCTTATATCCACAAATCCTGAAACGTCGGTTCCGTCTTGAGATTCATGAATCATATCCTGAACGTCTTGATCTTCATTATCTGAAGTAGACTTCAATGGTAAAAGTGATGAGGTTTTAATGCCTTGAAAAGTAGTGTCCGGATTATTTGGTAATAAAGCGATGACTTCATCGACGGTCTGATCGAGAGAATCTCTATCTATGAGACTATTATTTTCTGGTCGAAAACGTTTGTAGTATTCCTTAGAATCATGAGAAATCGGTAGTTTGAACTTAAGTGTCTTACAGTCGCCGAAATCCAACTCAGGTCTATAGGGGTAATGCAAATAAAACAGATCATTGCGTATGAGTTTCTTTCGCATTCTATTCGGTCCTTCAGTCATATCTAATTTCCATTTATCCAAATGTTCAGAACCATATTCTGGTCCCCAAATGGCTCGTTCTCTAATCAGAAGTTCATATTCAGATGCGAGCCAATCGTCATATATATATTTCAATAGATGAAAATCTGACTGAGCTTTTTGTTTGGTTTGAAAGTCTATGAAATCATTGATGATTGACAGGTGAATCATTGTCCACTGTTGTACTTCTTGTCTGTTCATCAAAACCCACGGTTGAGCTGTTCCTTGATTTAGAGAATCAGATAAAGAGTTCCGAAACGCCTCCTTACGAGCGGCAGTACCGACACTAACGGCTGTGGAAACAACTCCACTGACCACTCCAGTGGTGCCGCCGACCAGTTTGGAAACCAAACCCCCCGCAGATCTTGAAACTAAATTATTGAATTTATTAATATTCGCTAATTTTTCTGAAAACAGAGCAGTCGGACTCGAGACAGAAGGAGAGTCCAGTGATGAAGTAGAGCCACCTTTTCTTCTCTGTCTTTGTTGTTCAGATTCAATATAATTAACCCAAACTCTAAGTGTTGGCTCATATAGTGTTTCTCTTAAAGTAGATATTTCTGGAGTGATCGAAGTCAAGCCGAAGGCTGGTGTAGTCGCCGCTAAGTTTATTTTGAGTATTTCCTCCAATAACTGTCTCTTTGATAAATAGATTTCATCCCATATTTTTCTGGCAACTGAAGCAATCAGAAGTGCGCCTTCGTCTGCATCAGGTCCTGGCCCTGACTCCACCACATGCCATGTTGTCCTACATTTACTTGAAAGACTAATCTTCGCCTCATCTATCAGTTGAAGCAAACAATATGTCAGACAAACATAGAATTCTGAGTCTGTATTACACGAAGATATAAGGATTAGCTGCCGATGAGTGTGAATACGTTGAAGAACTTCAAGCATTGACATACGATCTGATATGGTTTCGAGTGGACGGGAAAGTAGATAAAGAACTGTACGATTCAGAGACTTATATAATAAACTCAATTCAGACATTGGTGACGATGACTTAGATTTAGTGTTTGCACCTGCGGGTGGACTTAGATTGAGTCGAGTCAGGAGTTTAAGCTCACAGTCAAGAAGTTCTTTACGATCTCTGAGATAACAGTCTTGCCATAACTTATCGACAACTAATGAAATAAAGAGTACGATATTAGTTGACGCCTGTATTTGCTGTTGATGTTGAACAGGATTTGACGAATCGTACTGTTGAGACATGAACTCAGTTAAAGAAGTCATGTGTTCCATAAGAGAAGCAATGAGTTCTGTTTGCGCTAATTTACAACTCGAAAATCCTTCCAAAAACTGCTCAAGTATAGAAATGGGTCGAATCGCGTTATTCCCCTGAGAGCTGATTAAGTTTATTATAATAAGTCGAATGAAATCCATGATATGTTTTTTCGCTGAATGAGTAGTCAACACAGATGTTACCGACTCTTTACTCACATTCAGATCATTTTCTTCAGCGATTACTGTCTGACAGAGCGCTGATATAAACTCTGAATTTGTTTGACAATATGTTTGAAAATCTTTACGATTGTGATACAAATACATGATAAACTGAATTAGTATTATTGGAAAGTCAGTGAAGTTATTGCCGTCGTCTACATCCCAAATCAACGTATGAATCATTGATAATATAGTAATCGTTAAATCTCTACAACAAAGTCCTCCTGTATTGATATATCTTTTGTTTCTTTCGCCAAACAAACAGTTCCAAAGATTATCTAAATTTAACTGTTCGAATGATTCGATACACTCCAAAACATGAGGCGATAAGTTTTGATAGTGTCCGAGCAATGCTTGGAATAAGACTAGATATACTTTCGGCTGTTGGACGTGATGTGATATCAACCAATTGAGGTGTAAAAATCCAGGTATTGTTAGCAAATCATTTCTTATGATCTTCAAACCAGAACGCCCTGTTGTCATAACTGATTGAACAGAACTTGCATTCGAAGAAGAGCTAACATTAAAGCCCAATAACTGTACTCCAAACCTACTTTCGAGCACAGCTTCCGTATCCTTAAGCCAACCGCCATTAGACGTGCCGTCTTTGAACTTTTGAAATGAAGTTAAGTTCGAAATAACAACCATTATATTCACTAAACCAATAGTAACTGTCTCTTTATGAAGTGAACTTTGAAGAAATAGCAGAAACCAATCGAATCCCAGAATACGTGTCAACTCTTCCTGAATCGCATGATTTATGGCCTGCTGTTGATTACGAGTCATTAATTGAAGAGCGATTTTTAACAGAGAATTTCTCAATTCAATCAATTCATCTGATTTCTCTTCACTTCCGATTGGCATTAATGACGCTATGAATTGACCAAAATATAGAATATCTGAATGACGAGGAGTTTGATTGAGTAGTCTATAACATAATGTGTAAATTAATGGCAATATTTTGGTGTCACTCAAACGTAATTCTCGCGTGAGATTCAAAAGTTTTGGCAGTAAACACATATCACGCAATGTTTTTATATTTGTTGATTTAGTTTCCTGTGAATGACTAGACTCTATCAATAATTCATTAAAATGTTCTAAAAGTGATTTTAATAATTCGTTTTGTGCCCAAAGATCCAATTGATCGACCAATAAGTCTTTAAAGGCACGTATTCTCTGTATTTCCATTGTATTCTCATTTCTTCTGTTGATATCAAGAGTGCCGACAAGATTGAAAGTCAGATGAAGTACATGTGAGTTGAGAAACTGTCGTTTTCTCCTGAGAAGCATTGCTAGAGTTTGATATCCATTGATTCTTTCCATTTCGTGTTGTAATTCACGATTAGCTCTTATGATACAAACCAATGCCTTTACGCTGGCATACAATGATTCGACATCTTGCGAGTTAGCGATTAAGCCAAGAAGTAAAGTGGCGCCTCCGACGTCACTGCACGCCACAGATACTGGTTTTGGCACAAAACAACGCGCGCCTATATTTCCGATCAAAATAGCGCCCAATGAACGACTGGGTCCACACAAATGTCCGGCAGAGTTATGCAATACATAAATAGGAGTTGCGTTTTCATGAGTAGATATACCGAGAATTTTAGAAATTTGGCGGCAATCGAATCGTGAGTAAACTCTACGCATCTTTGCGAGAGTCATGGCTGAAGTGGCCCTCGAATTGAGACCAAATATAACTCTATCTTCAGAAATCTGCTGCTGTAAATGTTGTGTTGTCTGCGAATGAGTGATGCCCTGAAAGCTTCCGATATAATTGGGTCCCAAAGAATTGATGTATGAGACAAATGAGGCATTGAGTGGCTCTTCAAGTAGATGACATGGCCCTTGTTTCCAAACAAGACGTGACTGTTTCCGCCACTGCGGAGGAGTTCCAATAAATCCATTTACATATAAAGGACTAGCATTAGAGATGCCCGAAATTCCACTCACAACTGATGAAATGTAATGTAATTTTTGACTAGCAATTAGTTGGCCATCAATATAGACGGAAACCGTCGAGTTCTTAAGAAGAGCTCTATTCAAAACAACTCCGATGTGATGCCACTGCCCTTCTTGTATCAATTCTGGTGACCAGACTCTGAGGTGATGGTCTGCATCGAATGCATGCGGAAATCCTGAGGAACCAACTTCTGTCTCACCAAAGATAGAAAGTTCTTGTGTCGATATGAGTAATGCTTTATCTCTGGCAGCAATTTGTAGTTGAAAACAAGCAAATTCTTGTCCCGATTGTGCGGCTCTATATATAGTTAGAAGTCTGACGTTATGCGACTCATCACTAGAAGATGTAGAAAACTTCTCAACACAAACCCAAGTCGTGTACGTAAAGCCAGACTGTGGAGGAAAAGCTCGTTCCCCGGTTCCAATGCCTCCGTTGACACTTACGGGTACATCAGAATTGCCAACAATAGCACCAGTTAATAGATTGGAAGGCCCGGAATTACTGCCGCCTAAACTGATTGGTGCGATCGATGGCAAGAATAAACAAGAGAATCCTTCCTGATTCATGTCAAACTCAACGAATGGCGGCTGCAATAGGTGATGACTTGTGCCGTCCTTAGGAGTGGCCATACTTACGATCGTTTTAATACGCGTCAAAGCTATTGGTCCGCCATCTCTTTGATTCTTAGGCCTTATGTTTCTATTCTGATGAATTTCATCAAACGCTATGCAATTGAGAGGTTGTCCCAAACGTAGGAATGATCTGTTGAATAAAATTTAGTTTTTATAAATCAATGATTAGTTCTTGAATTGAAGATACGAATTAAATTGATTTTCAGACCTTAATTCTTTTGGTTGGATATGTTGTGCCGATAATCTCTCGAGAATATATTGAGCTGAAGTATGTAAGGGATGGTTCTCATTGAGCAGCGCATCATTATATCTATCCATTAATATTTCACTTATTAAACCCATTTCACACATCACTTGTTGATTGCGCTCTGATTTCAACAAACTTCTCAACACTTCCATCAAATATGTCCGCAATTTTTTGTCTGGGATTGAAGGAATCAATTGAAACATCGATATGAGAACTGATGAGTGGACTATTAGTGGCGGATCACTAATAGATGGAGAGAGTAATAGATGAGGCGGTCTTTTGGGTCCCGAAACAGGTATCAGTTGAACATTTGATGATGGCTTTAGAGCGACGGGTTGTGATGTCGGACACTTGTCTGATATATCAAGTGTCATATCATAAAGTAATCTCATTAGAAGACAAGCAGACTCTGACTGATTCATTGAATTTTTTGGCGGCAATTCATTTATAGAACAATTAAAAATTGTCGCGAAATCTATTTCTTCAGATTGTTGTGAAGGAGAATCTGAAGATTCGATTTCATTGGAAAAACATCCGAGAAGTCGAATGGAATCGGTTAAACTCGATGAACATATTTCTTGAGCGAAGAATCGAGCGTTTGCCGGTTCGTACCTCATGGCCGTTGTCAGGGCTGCGAATACACATCTATTGAACACAAAAAATTGATTCATTAGTTAAAAATAGAGAGTTTATGAACTAGTTTTTCACCTCAAAAGGTTCCATATTTTTTTGGGCTCCACATTATTCCATGACTTGCCGTCAAGACAGCCCTCCATATGAACTAAAACTGACATAACGTACACAAATCCGCCAACTTTTCGAAATATAGCTCTCACTCTATGGTTCTCTCGCAATACAACTAAAAGAGATTTCAAAATCGATGACTTTAGGTTAAGATTTGTTGTAATATCTGATTCCCTGTGCATTAATGCCATTAGATTTGCCAAATTTTCTTCACCACTATTTGATAGTATTAATTGTTGTATTATTTGAAAGGCTTTTTTACGTAATTGTTTCGAACAATTAGGGTTTGAAAGAAAGCCAAACGTATGCCTTGTTGCCCCGCATTCGTTATATAGCGAACAATTCTGATTATTAGGTCCTGAAAGCATTTGTAATACTATATCAGCCACTAATTCCAACAGAGAATCACTTTCGCTTTCATCAGATTGAGAGTAATATATCAGTAGAGATGAAATTATGTCAAGTAAACCAACTTCACGAAAAACATCGAGAAATATTGGATTGAATTTCAAAATAGAGAGCAAAGATTTGAGACAAATTGTGCTGCTTTGTATAGAACTGCTCGACAAATGAATGAGAAAATGATTAAAATTGGATCCAATATTAATTGAATGATAACTCACTGCTTTGACTTGATAATTATGCTGACACTTATCAACTCTTTACATGGCACATAATGTAATTCATAGACGACAAACTCAAGAAGTGTAAAGTATTTTTCCTGAAATCATTCAATAAATACAAGTTTTAAATATTTACTTAAAGTTAAAAAATAGCTTCATAAACAAACTTAATGATTATTACTTGTATTTCTAGATTTTTCAATTGTAACTTCTCTGCGAATTGACTCAATGTGTTTTGTGAATCAAGAATAAAATAATTGGATTTGTCTTCTTTATAAATAGTGATTATTGAGTCCAATATCAAGTCTTGAAGGGTTTGAGTTTTACATCGCGTCCAAACAGAGTGAAAGACATTAAAAGCGTTGAGATTTCTAATGGCATTCTTAGTGGTGGGTCTGGGCATTGAAAAGTCCTCCATTATGAATAAATGATTCACTGAAAGAGGTCTGGGCTTGAGCTCAGATGAACCAACTTTTGTGAATTGAATTATTAATGAAATTAATTTTTGTAATGAATCTAATTCTTCGAGCGATTGCTCTAATTTGAGGCAAAAATCAATCAAAAAATGATACCCCAAACCATTCTTGAAATCATCGAGAAGTATATTGGCAGACGAAGAATTGTTATTAACGATAATCTCAGTCAATAAGTTTATTAAAGTGCTTAACATTTCGACGATATCGAAAGTTCCAGTTGTGCCCAATTCTGACATTCTTTGCATATTCTCTACAAATATATTAATGCATCCCTTTTCGTGCAAATACTCTGCGTTTATATTATTATTCTTAGCCATTGTTATCATAACATCTGATGCTGTTTTTCGCCACAAAGAGTTATGTTTTGGACACCAGGAAGTGATGGCATTGAAAAGTAACGCCAAATCGTCTTTTCGGGTCAATTCAGTCAACGCTGATTGAGATGAACACAAACGTGTCAGTAATTGAGAAAATACTTTCTGTAACAGAAGACGTCTTTCTATTTGCGACAACTCTTCGTGTTGTTTACTTGCCATCAGTGGCTGGAACTCATTATTAATTTGCGGCAAATCGAAGAACAAATACAGACATTTGACAAGAGTTGAAGTCAATGAGTTTGAAGTCATTATTGTTATCAAAGGTGCAGAATTAGAACAAACCAATAGATTGAGTGTTGACAATAAAATCCATCCTTTTTTATCAGACGGCGATTCCAATGTTGGAGACATTTCAAGAAACTCAACGATCGCTTGAGAAGCGTTTTCAGTAGTTTTACTGCTCGCCCGCCGACGGATTTCGGCCACCATTAGTCGCGACACCATTTGAGTGAATGAAGTCAAGTCACAGAACTTCTCGAACATATCCACATGAGATCCGGACGAAGAACACGAACCGAACACCTGTTTATTGAATAAAAATTGCAAGAAATAAGACATTGATTTGAATAAATGTCTAATTTATTAAAACATTTGTGAATGAAATGAATTAATTATGAATGAATTGATTCATACTTTACAAAAAAGTGGTAAAATGTTGTAAATTCTTTGTTCATATGATTCAATGGTGTGAAGCGAAGAACCGATTTGTGGAGCATTTGATTTGATGTCATTAAACAATTTGTTTAAATGTGATAATGAAAGAGATGTCTCACAACTGTTGGCTTCGCTCTCATCTCGAGCTGACTGAGACACTAATCGTCGCATTATATTCATTATCACATATTCATCTCTCCCATTACTTTATTGTTTAATTATCAATTCAACTCAATTATCATTTAAGTCATTGTTTTGTAAACAAATATTACATAATGTTATCATTTTTGACACTTTACTCAATGCATAAATTACGCCAAAACTATATATCCTTTCAATTATTCGCTAATTTTCTAATGTTTTTAACCCATTCAAACATTTTTCAATTATTTCAAACAATTTTTAAATTTGAATAAAAGATTTTTATGATTGAAAGATAGAAAAAATTCTTGTGAATTATGAATATTAATAACTTCTCGAAAATGGGGATTTAAACAAAATAATGAGTCGTTTTATTTGAATGATTTATTATGTAATGAAACCAAATGTGAGCAAAGATTCGTTTGAAGAAAACGTGAAAATATTGTGAAATAATATAAAGTCAAAATAAATTATATTTAAATAGTTTTCAAATAAATTAATTATTCATTGAACCAATGGGTCGTTGGGATCGCGAACGTGACCACAGAAGTGAGCGCGAAAGAAGACGTTCACGAAGTCGTTCTCGAAGTCCGAGAAGACGTCGGTCGAGAAGCCGTTCCCGTAGTCGTGACCGGAGGTCAAGAAGTCGTAGTCGTGAACGAAGAACTAGAGATCGGAAAAGAGATGATCGATCGCCAAATCGAAGACAAAGAGGAGAGAGAGACCGATCACCTAAAGTTGAAGACATTATTGGTGTTGAAGTTAATTATCAGAACTTTGATAAAGAAGAACAACAAAGAAAGTTAGAGATATTAATGCAAGAGAGGAGAGAACGCGTCGAAAAGTGGAGACAACAGCACAATAAGAAGGAAGAGATCAATGATTCTGGTGTTGACAACAATCAAAATGGAGATAATGCTGAAGAAGTTAAGAAGACGTGGACTCTTGAGGATGAAAATGAAGACGAAGAGGAGGATAACACTCAACCAATTGATCTGGATTTAGATGATGAGCAAAATGAGAACAGTAAACCTCCGCCACCGGCCAGGCTTTTGGATAATGAAGAAGAAATTGTTGAGATTAAAGATAAGAAAAAACCTGAAATAAAACCTGAAGGTATGATATGTTAATGTTTTATCATTTGAAAAATCCTTTCAATTCATAATCAATGAGTTCATATGTTTTTACTCGAATTTAATATTTATTTGCAGTCAAAGCCGAACCGACGCCTCAAGTCGATGATGATGTGGATCCACTCGACGCTTATATGCAAGGAATTCAAGAACAAGTCAAGAAAATGAGATCCAAAACAGTTAAATCAGATGAAAAGGACAATAGAGTGACAGTTGTTGTGGGAATCGCTAAGAAAGTTGGAAATCAAAACAAAGGAGAGTTAATTGAACAAAATCAAGACGCACTCGAATACTCTTCAGAAGAGGAGGGAAACAAAGACGACGATTTAGCCAATGCTATGGACAGTCTTCAAAATAAAGCAAAATCAAAGAAATTGATGACTATATCAAGGGATGACATAACATATCATCCGTTTATGAAGAATTTTTATATAGAAGTTCCAGAAATATCAAAAATGTCTAACGAAGAGGTGGAGGTGTTCAGAGCTGATATGGAAGGCATTAAAGCTAAGGGCAAAGGATGTCCTAAACCAATAAAAGCGTGGGCGCAGTGCGGGGTCAGTAAAAAAGTTTTAGACGTTCTCAAAAGGTATGTAATCCTATATTTGTTTGAATACAAGTTAATAATCGATTGATTTATTTCAGAAACAATTATGAAAAGCCGACTCCAATCCAGTCTCAAGCAATTCCTGCCATAATGTGTGGACGCGATCTAATAGGTATCGCGAAAACGGGTTCGGGCAAAACGTTAGCATTTTTACTGCCGATGTTTCGTCACATTATGGATCAGCCACCCTTAGATTCAGGTGACGGTCCGATCGCTATCATAATGACTCCGACTCGAGAGCTCGCCACACAAATTTGGTCCGAATGTAAAAAGTTTGCAAAAGCATTGAATCTTCGCGTCGTTGCCGTCTATGGCGGAACTCCTATTTCCGAACAAATTGGGGAACTCAAACCTGGAGCTGAAGTAGTTGTTTGCACTCCCGGAAGAATGATTGATATGTTGGCCGCCAATTCAGGTCGAGTCACAAATTTGAGGCGTTGTACTTATTGTGTTTTGGATGAAGCGGACCGCATGTTCGATATGGGATTTGAACCACAAGTCATGCGTATTATTGATGGCATCAGACCTGACAGACAGACTGTTATGTTTTCCGCAACTTTTCCAAGAATTATGGAAGCGTTAGCGCGAAGAATATTAGATAAACCAATTGAAGTACAAGTTGGCGGTCGTTCTGTTGTTTGTAAAGAAGTTGAGCAAAATGTTGTGGTTATAGAAGACGACGAAAAGTTTCTGAAGCTTTTAGAAATATTAGGTAAGAGTTGTTTAATATTGAGAATAACTTGTATTTTGAAATCATAAACGATTAAATACATCTCTTTTTTTCGAAAAGGACGTTATGTATCAAAAGGCAGTGCAATCGTATTCGTTGATAAACAAGAGAATGCAGACATGCTTTTGAAAGAGTTAATGCATGCCTCGTATACATGTTTGGCATTACACGGAGGTATTGACCAAAACGATAGGGACTCGACGATTGCTGATTTCAAGAATGGAAAAGTTAATGTTCTCGTGGCCACTTCAGTGGCTGCCCGAGGATTAGATGTAAAGCACTGTATTCTAGTTGTAAACTATGACTGTCCTAATCATTATGAAGATTATGTTCATCGATGTGGAAGAACCGGTAGAGCAGGTAATAGTGGTTACGCCTGGACTTTCCTGACTCCTGAACAGGGAAGATATGCTAATGATATCATCAAAGCTTTGGAATTGAGGTATTTATCAAAACTCTATTATCAATAAATGATTACTCAATCTATTACTCAATTTTATAATGAAATTTCTTTTCTCAGTGGTATTCAAATTCCTGTAGACTTACAGAAGTTATGGGATGGCTATAAACTAGAACAGGAAATGCTGGGCAAAAAAGTCAAGTCTTCATCTGGTTTTAGTGGTAAAGGTTTCAAATTCGATGAGGCGGAGGCACAACTCGCTAATGAAAAGAAAAAGTTCCAAAAAGCTGCGCTCGGATTACAGGACTCGGATGATGAGGACGCGGAAGCAGATATTGATCAAGAAATCGAGAATATGTTGGCGCCCAAGAAATCATTAAAACAAGTGCCACTCTCTAGTGTGACCACTACTCCTACAAGTGATAAAACTGTGACCGAAAAACTTGAATTAGCCAAACGGTTGGCCTCAAAGATAGCGGTGAATATGTCAGGAAAGGCTTCTTCACAAACAGAAGCGTTTTTGAAAGGCGAGGCTTTCAGTATGGGGGTCCCCAATGCAGTCACTGCTAAATCAATTGCTGAACAAAGAGCTGAAAGACTTCACGCGAAACTTAATTATGTGCCCAAAGATGTTGAATATAATGAAGACGGAGATATCATTAGGAAAACAGATGACGATGACATTAATTTGGCCGCAAATCTCGGACAGCGCTTTGAAGAAGAATTAGAGATCAATGACTTCCCACAACAGGCACGTTGGAAAGTCACCAGCAAAGAGGCTTTGGCTCAAATCAGCGAATACTCCGAAGCAGGCATTACTGTCAGGGGTACTTATTATCCTCAAGAAAAAACTGCTAAAGAATTGGGAGAAAGAAAATTATATTTAGCTATTGAGGGAACCACTGAATTGTCTGTTTCTAAAGCAAGGGCTGAAATCATACGACTCATCAAAGAAGAGTTAATCAAAATGGTAAATATTCATTGTTTTAAATATGAGAAAAAACTTTTAATACTTTTTATTTTTTTATTAATAGCAAAACACTTATACACCTATCAATCGCGGACGTTATAAAGTTGTTTAGGGATGAAGTAGTTATAGAAACTTTTCAATTGACACGAAGTCATTGTAAATATTTTTTATTAAACTCTATTTCAATATTTATTCTCATTTGACGTAAAGCTCATATTTAATATCAATTGTATATGAATTGCTTAACTTTCTACATATAAAAACATTAAATAATTATTGTCTTATTAAAATCATTTCAATAAAGCTTTATTATTAGTAAGTAATTAGAAAGTGTGCAAAATTTTGGTTCCAGGTTTTGATTATTTCATCATTTTATAAGAAAGAGTTTATCATTTTTCAAA
>JAQFZT010000193.1:0-34687 GCA_034696325.1 Camisiidae sp. | reverse complement strand
CACATTTTCCCAATTATATTCAATTCAATAAAAATTAAATTCAATAAAATTCAAATCTATATTCATCAACTCCATAACCAGTTCACCTTCACCTCAATTACTATTTCTAACAAATCACTTCATAATATAACAATCTTTTACATAAATATTAAATAATCATTATTTGTTTCATTAAAACAAAGCCCTCATTCCTATGAGAATTCAGTTTTGAAGAATAATTCAAAATTTTTGAAATTTGTTTAAACTCAGTTAAATATATTTGAATATTAATGTCTCGAAAGAGATTTTATTTTCTGTTTAAAAGTAACAAATTATTAATTACATGATTTCTCACATTTTCTGAGTTTAGTTTGCAATTTATATATTGAATAAAAATCACTTTTAATCTTAAATAAAAGTTCTTTTGAGGGTTATCGAGATTTTTTATCTAGTAATAAATTGACTAGAAATGTAATGACTGAAGTAATTTTAGAAGAGAGACCAACTGAAGGAGAAGTTTGTGCTCACCAATGATTTACGACTCACTCAAACCATAAAACTAATTTTTAGTGTCGATTCGATAAAAGTCTTTTCTCTGTTCAAAAAATGAATAAAAGTTTGTTTATACATTTCAATTTCTAAAAGAGCGTGACTTAAATTGTTGTACAATTTTAAAATCAAATAATAAATTCCTAAACTTATTAAGTTATTTGAAATCGCTGTCGGTTTCAGGCAGTTATAATTTATAAGAAATTTATTCAAAACAAAATACCGCGAAATAGAAATCAAATCAAAACAAAATAGAAATTTATTCAAAACAAAATACCGCGAAATAGAAATCAAATCTCGGAAAATGTCTTCTAAATCTAAATCAACCCCTAAAGTAAAAGAGGAATCGAGAGATGCGAATAACAGTTTAACGATCGCTAATCTTTATAAAGTTGGAAAAAAGATCGGTTCAGGTATTGATTTGTTATTTGAGAATTTGTTTGCAAAACTTATGACATATTCCAAAAGGATCTTTTGGTGAACTACGAATAGGACAGAATATGAAAACCGGTGAAGATGTGGCCGTAAAATTGGAACTGAAAGAACATGAAGAGCCACAACTGCATCTCGAATACCGTTTCTATAAAATTCTAGAATCCAAAGAAGACGGCATTCCTGTCATTTACTATTTCGGTCCATTCGGTCAATACAACGCTCTCGTTATGGAAATACTCGGAAAAAGTTTAGAAGACGTGTTCAACATCTGCAACAGACAGTTCTCACTCAAGACAATCATTTATATAGTGCTACAGCTGTTGACACGTATAGAATATGTACACAATAAGAATCTAATCTATCGGGATATAAAACCTGAAAATTTTTTACTTGGATTGAGAGGAACTCCAAAAGCAAACGTTATTCATATAATTGATTTCGGTTTAGCCAAAGAATATATTGATCCCAATACTCAAACTCATATTCCTATGAAAGAAGGGAAGAATTTGACTGGAACTGTACGTTATATGAGTATTAACGCACATTTGGGTAAAGAACAGTCCAGAAGAGACGACTTGGAAGCCATCGGAAACATGATTCTCTATTTCTTAAAACAAGGAAAGCTTCCCTGGTCTGGACTCAATGCCTCAACACTTAAGGATCGTTATCAAAAAATTGGTGACTTTAAAAGAGCGATACCTATCGAGACATTATGTTTTGGATTTCCCGAAGAGTTCGCTAATTTTCTCAGATATGTTCGAGCACTAGAATTCCATGAGAAACCAGATTATTATAAACTTAAGTCACAGTTTATTAAGTTATTGAAAGAAAACTTTCAAGACGACGGTCTTTATGATTGGGACAAAAAACAATTTAGCGATAGTTCGAAGCAAAACAATGAAACAGCAAAAAAGAATTCAAATGTAAAGTAATGCAAGTGTTAAAAGAGATTCACAATTAATATGTTATACATTTTATAAATATTGGATAAAAAGTTGGTTTTTCACTTCATTGTATATAATCATATCAAATAAACTAATCATTTATTTGAATCGGAAATTTTTCAATAAATTTCGATAATAAGACACAAACTTTTTAAAAACAATTGAAGGATAAATTTTATGGTAATTATTTAAGAAGGTTTCCAAGTAATTATTTAGATTTCAAAAATATTCCATAATTTGTTCATAAACTAAAAATAATATTCACAAAATATTATTGTATTGTTAATAAACTTATCCTTTTGTGTTGGAAAACTCTATAATTATTGACAACATTCAGTTCGTATCAATCGCTTAACTTTTATGATAAACTTTCTATAAAGTAAAGCACAATTTTGATAAAATTTCTATGAAATGAAATCCAAAGTGAAGTAGTTATAAAACTTAATCAATTCACTCTTTGATACATGTATTTTATTTAAAATAACTATTATTATTAAATACAATAAATAAAAACAAATAAAAAATTTAAATAGTTATTAAGTATTGAAAGAAATAAACTTAAATAAAATGTTAGCAATAGAATTATTGATATTACTTTTGATCGTGAAGTATGAATAAAACAAGTATTGTTTGAATAACTTTGACTTATCTGAAAACTCGCGCAAACTATTAATAATGAGATTCTTTGCAATTGAGTTGAACAAAGTTTTACATTTTTATTGTTTTAAATCCAATGATAAATCTGAAATGCATTAACACATTACAGAAAATTAATGCATTTCTCATTTATCATTGGATTTAAGACAATAAAAATATGAGACTTTGTTCAACTCAATTGCAAAAAATTGAGGACTTGTTTAGATGATTATAGATATGGGTTGTTTCAAATGATTTGTTCTCTAATTTGTCTACTAATATCCACTCAACAAAAATAAGGAGTCAATTAAGAATTTGACTGATTTGTGTTGAAAAGATTGCATTGCAGTTCACTAGTAATGGTTTAATTCTGTTGCGCAAAAAGTAAGAAAAGTTTTTATTTCATTATTAATAAACAATTTTATGCTGTTTTAGGGTTAGGTTAGGTTTCTCATAACTGAATACATGGTTTAGGAAATAGTAATTTGATAGTCAAGACTTGACTGACACAAACATCTGTATTATGATTAGTGTTGGATAAAATCACATATTGTTACTTATCATAATTTCTTGACCTTTGACTTTCTTTGACCATAAAATGAGTGGTCAATGTTGTTATTGTCAATATTGAAAACAATGAAGTGGGACATTATATTGATTTTTGTCATGTTTATACAAAATTGCTGCCAAAATGGTAATTAATATGAATTATTATTTTTTAATGAAAATAATATCAATTATTATTAGTTAATACTTTTAGTCATCAAGATTTGTAATGTCACACAACTGAATGGGACACAATCTGATCTTGAGTGTCCATCATTTTCACAGCGCATATGTCCGACACAATGTGATCCTGTAATTAAACCTATTATTAGTGAAGAGTATAAACCAATAGTAGCATAGCTTTGAGTTTAAGCTTGAGCTGAGCTAAGCTAACTCAGCTCAAGCTAAAATTCAAAGCTCAAGCTGTGAGCTTCTGTTTCCCCTAATTATTTAGAAACGAAAGGAAAAATATTCTCATTTTGGTTCTGATTAAGGTATTTGTAGTCATTTAATAAAAAGAAAATTTCTGACTAAACCTTTCGAATATCTTCTAAACTTAAAACCTTTGACGTTAATTATAGGAGTAAATGATTTCTGATTAAAAGCTCAAACTGAAGCGTGCAAAATGAGCTCATGCTCTTCACTGCCTATTATTTAACTTATTTTTCACCTTTTTCTCAATAAACGCAATGGTTATTACTTTTCAGAGTTGTAAAAAACCATTGATAAAGCGGTCGATGTGTACTCAGCCAATCACATGTCCGAATAAAGCGTGTGTATGTAATCCTGATTTTGTCAAAGACGCTGATTCCAAATGCATACGTAGAGAACGATGTTGTAAGTAATTATTGAAATTTATCATATAATTATGTTTTTCAGCATACCTTCTGATCACTGTATCTGAATAGCAGAGAAGTGTCCTATCGATCAAATTTATAAACTATGTCCGCCTTCTTGTGAAATTCATTGCGCAAATTTCAACGATCCGCCAAAAAGTTGTCCCGAAGATGAGAAAGAAGAACATGAGTGTATTGCAGATTGTATTTGTCCGTCAGGTCTTGTCAGAGATTATTCTACCGGAAGATGTGTTCGTAAAGAACTTTGTTCTCAGAGTATGACTTATTTTTATATATCAGTAGTTAAAGTACTCATCATTAAAAACATTTTTGCAGAAAGTTCAATGTCTTGTCCTCCAAATGAAGAATATAGAAATTGCAGTTCAGTTTGTGATAAAGTTTGTAACATAGAAACAAAAAATTGTAGTCAAAAAGTTTGCAAAAAAGGATGTTTTTGTATAAACGGTTTTATGAGAGAGAATACAAATGCTAAGTGTATACCAGAAGACGAATGCTATACTATATTAAAAGATACAGATGTTGTTGAGGAACAAAAGAATCATGAATTCACTATCCATTAAGTATTATAAAACAATTAAGAATTATGATTAACATAAAATTTTATAGCAAAAAATATACTAAAATTCAGAATGAGCTTCAGTTTACATATTCATCAGAAACGATTTGAGTTTTTTCTCTCAACTTAATTTGATAAATAAGTGATACTTTAATATAAATGAGTTGTAATCTTATTGTTATAAACTTGAGAATCATTAAAAAATTTTCAAGAGATAGTCTTTTTGATTGAATTATCTCAATAAAAGATTTGTTTTCCGTAATTGAGGGGCATTTGCGGCACATGATATACTTTTGAACCCCCTGTAGTGCCGGACTTTTCTCTGAGAATCACTGGTTAAGAGTATTAAACACTGTATTAATGTATTAATAGTAGAGTCGCATTATAACAATGTTATAGAAGTTAGATTAAAGTGAAAGTGAAAGTACGAAATTATTCGATAATTACTTGAATTTGAAATTAATGACAAACAGATGAGTATTCCTGCGGTTAACCCAATTCAGCAAATGGTGAAGTCTTGCAACTTATTCCTAACAAATTATCGGTTAATTAGCGCTTCAGCGTTTCACAGTTTAAATTAAAGAAAAGTGAAAGCAGCACAATATGACACACTTTCACAATTGCTTGAATTAAGAGAGAAGTCGGCAAATTTCAAACACTTCATCTGTCAGTCGAGACTGAGATGACAAATCATTATATGGTTAGATTAAAAGCAAACACATTTAGTCTGTTGATGAGAAAGTGATGCAGCCTTTAGTTAGGCGTTGACACCACATCCCAATAGCCAATCCATAGATTTGCTTATAATGGCAAGTTTATGCCCATCAAATACAATATTAAATGCTAGCAAACATAGTATAGAGACACGTGAATTGCATACCAAATGCTTTCCAAACGAATTAGTTATTAGACAAGTTCAGTATATAAACTCACTTAAAGCTTACGGATTTTATTAGACTTTATTTCTTTAAATAAGTTCATATAAATGATGATTTCAATTGAGGATAACTTGAAACTAAGCAATTCATGTTCTAATAATTTGAAAAGAAAGTTTTCAGTCGAAAAGTTATTAGAAACGGGAGAAGATATGCCAACTATTAAAAGAATAAAAACTTCTTGTAATAATACTTCTAAAAAGTCCCTAAAGTTTGGTGTCGAAAGTTTCATATTGAAAGATGACAATAACAATGATATTCGATCTAAATTTGTGGCAAATTGTAAGTTTATTCTCTTTTTAAATTTAATTATTCAATTCGTTTCATTTCTATTAATTAAATTTTTTTAAAATTTCAAATATTCAAATGTTGAGAGTTTGAAATCTGATTTAAAGTGATTCTCATTAAGTTTTTTCATCTTAATTAAGGCGAAGTCATTCGGCCATTTTCTCCAAATCCTACTTCATTGTTAGCATCATCTAGAAGTCCGTCACAATCAGATAATTTATTCCCGTATACTTCCTATATTCAGCCGACATATATCTGGACATCCAATGGTTGTGAGGGATGCTTACCTGTACTTAACAAACCTCTGGTCTCTAATGACTCATGTTTCTATCCGATGATGAATATAAATAGCACGACCACAGCCTATGCACAGCAAATGATGGCAAGAATTAGTGGTTTTGCTAATAATAGTAAGAAATGTTTGATAATTATTTAATAAAAAAGAAATGCGAGCTTAAAATAGTTTAAAGTTTTCAAATATGCAACAGATATCTAATGCATTTTTTAGTTATAAAGTGAAAAATAAAGAAAAAACTTTGAAAACTTAACTATGACTTTATGAAAAAACACAATTGAAAATCGCTCAAAGACTTAAAAACAAACTTTAAAAATATCGTGAGTTAATGCAATGCTGTGATAAAAATCTGATAATTAGTTTTAAATTGTACACAAAAATTTAAATAAAATTTAAGCGAAAAAGTTGATAAGTTTTACCCAATAATTATGAGTACTTTGAGATTTTGAAGCGCAAAGTGAATTGGTTAGCATATGATAACATGATTGTGCATATAAAACACAGATTTAAGTTGACTAAAAGTTTGCTTAAGTAATCAAATGTCAAAATTCGCTCATTTAATTTACATATATTGTATGGATGATTGTGAATGATAAGTAAGAGGAGGCAAGTGCTGCACTGCAAAGATAGAGTCAGGGCTTTTGTATAATAACAAGTAAAGCGTATATAATTGCTTATAACTGCTCATAACGGATCATTTGCTATACTCAATAAGAAAACAATTTTGAATCGTAAACACAAAGAAATATAGCCTCAAATATCAATTTGAATGACATATAGCTATACTTTCAAATATTTGATATTCTGGTGACTCATTACAACATTATTTTTACTATAGATATCACTGAAGGGATATATACTACGAATAACTCAAATATAAACTTATTTCAAAGCCATTACAATAGTCATTACACCCCATCCAATGCCAGAAATGGTGATCAGTCGGCCAATCATTCGGGAAAGAGAAAAAAGTCGTGGTCTAGAGCCGTATTTTCCAATCTTCAGAGGAAAGGTCTCGAGAAACGGTTCCAAATTCAGAAATATATCACTAAACCAGATAGACGTCAATTGGCTGGAACTCTAGGTCTCACAGACTCTCAGGTTAAAGTTTGGTTTCAGGTGAGTTATTGCAACTTTTATTAAGGTTTTTAAGTTATGCTTTAAAATAATCTTTTTAATGAGTGCTATTTTGAGACAAAAAAGAGAAAAACTTTTGAAACTTGATTTGTTTTATGAAACAATATTTAATTGAAAAATGTTACAAATTAGTTGAAATGAAAATATATTGTATTGATATATGAGAAGTTAGATTTATGATCGTGGATATGATACTGGAATAATGGGATGCGGTAGGGATGCATCGAAGGAGATATTCATATTTCTATTGAAATATCTAAACAAAGTCTTGTAGTGCCCACATATGAATGTATAAGTATTTTTAATAGAAAATCACTTACAAGCCTAACAAGAGTTTTCGGTTGATATCCACGATAATAATTTTAGGTTAGGTTAGGTTGTTCTGTACTATCGAGGAAACAAATACGTTCCAAACTAGCTTTTTTCGCACTCATATTTTACATAAAAGTACGAATAACATGAAATCCTACGTTTCCAAAACTTTTATCTAAAGTATAAAATTTGTTTGATTAGTCAATAGACTCATAAGTCATCAATTTATTTAACAGTCATTCATAACTCATAGTCATAATGAATATAAATATTTTGAAAAGTTTGAATAGTTCTTTGATATTTATATTTGAAGTTTTAAATGATATACAATTAAATAACTAATCCTTATTTCTCTAATATTTTAAGCGCCTCTATAGTACATATTGTGCCACATAATCATAAATTTAGGCAAAAATAATAAGAAAGATTAAGTAAAGTCATAATGAGTTTTATCATAAGCTTCAGAGCTCAAAACAGAGAAACACTTTTCCGACTGATTTTCCTATCACTGAATTGCTGTTGAATTTGCTGATATAGATTGATATTTTTAAGATTTTATAATGAAACTCATGATTAGTTTTTCTAAGTTAGTGATTAATTAGTTAAAACGAATCTAAAAAATGAATGAAATCACTTTGACATGTTCAATTAAAACATTGACTTATACATGTATTATCGTGAAAATCTTTTCCCAATTAGCTTTTTTTCAATTACTGATCACTTTATGAATGAGATTCATTTTGAAAGATATAACATGAATGTGGTGTCAAGTTTTGTTTTATAGTTTGTGTTTCTCAGCCTCAGGTATACAATGTTTCGTGTGTTTGCTGCACATTCTCTCTAAAGACAAAAAATAGTTTAATTCTCTTCATTAGATCTCAGAATTAAATTGAGATATGAATTAATTTTAGAATTAAATTCTTAAATCACTCTAAAAGAATTGATTCTTTTAGTGGAGTGGAGTTTAGTTTAGTTGATATAATAATACTTTAATTGATAGTTTAATTGAAACTTAATATTGAATCAACAGAATCGTCGAATGAAATGGCGTCACTCTAAAGAATATAGAGAAGATTTATCCAAAACCAATGCTAACAAAGAACAACATTCACATTCTTCAACAAATAAGTCTCAAGAAACAAATGAAAGTTAATTTGGGAATAAATTATTGTAAAGTTCATAATTCTTGATTGCATATAAATAAGTTTTCACTCTTTTTCACTGTGAAAACTTACACATATTAATCATTTAAATTATATGAAACATTTATTTACATACTATATAACTATATTATTTATATTTATGAAGCTATTGTATGAATAGATTACCCAAAAATGCATTTATCTCTTATGACATCTCAATTACTAGAAGTCATGAAGTTTTGACTAATAATAAATCGCTTTTTCCTTTTTAAACAATTATTGTTTGAATTAAACAAACTTATTATTAATTAATTATTACTTTATGTGAACTAGTTTTTCAATAATTAATTATAAAAAGATATTCAAGGATATGACTATTGAAAAAGTTTTGAAAAATAGTGACTACTGTACTAAATGGTCAGTCATATAATTAATGCTATTTTCGAAATAAACAGTTTTAAAATTGTTTATAAAGATCTGTTTAATCGAGTGAAGAAAATATAGTAGAAAAGCAAGTGATAAACATGGGAAACAAGATAAATAGATTTTAAGTGACAGTTTGAATCGAGTGTTTAATTTTCATAGCGATTGCCTTTAGCTAATTGGCTTAGAATACTATATAACGTTATCCTGTAATGGGATCGCCGATCAGATTATGGGCTTAAGAGATTTTGCATATTATACAACATAAGTTATTGGTCTAATGGTCTAAATTACTTCACAGTTGTTCTCATAAACATTTTCCAATATTTCTTAAGTGTTGAGTCTAAAAGTGCAACATTTGAAATAAAGATCAATTTTTCATTGCTTTCTTCAATATTATTAGAAGATATAAAAGTTTAGATAAACAATTAACAGAAAGCCATTATATAATATACACCTAAATTACACAACCCTTGTTTTGCAGTGTTTTTATTATAAAGATAGTATTTAACTTTATTACTCTATATTTTCATTTCTAAATAAGTTGAAGCATAAACTATTGGCATCTGTATTGAGCTTAGAATCTTGTGGAGTGTCTTACGGAGCGCTTTTATTTTGTCAGCAGTCAGTGATAAGTGTAAATTACACTAAGACTGACGTTGGATTGGAAGCGCTAACACTATGGAGGAAACACTTACATAAATTACTGCGATATATTGCAGGCACAATCACCAGAGGTTTATATAAGCAATAATAATAACATTTGGTTTCTTCACTTGAATTTTGACAAATAAGCATCACTAGTGAAATGGTGATAGAGATACAGAAATTGAGATCTACTTTAAATAGCATAATAAGCTTAAAGCAGAATTTAGCACTAGTTATATATATATTCCAATTCATGTAAAGAATATTTATTGCCTTAAGAGGTTCTTGTGTGAGTATTAGTACAAGAAATCTTGATATAAATATTTGCCGAATTTATTTTAATTGAGACAGAACTTAGACAAAGATTGTATTGCCTTTCTTTGACTTATGAGGAGTGGGAAAAATAAGTTACTATTAGTTAAGTTAGTTCTAAACTTTGTAAACGTTCGTCAGTTTGGCATCAATGAGAAAGAATGGATGAAATGAAGCTTTGATTATCATCTGGTATATGTCACTGAGCAAAATAGCACCTTCATTAGCATGAAGTTTGCTATAATAATAATAATAAACGCTAAACTCTAACATAGAGAAACATAGAGTGCAAAATAGAGAGTAATACAGAGCACAGCTGCAAAAGACCAAACTTTTTGCTATACTTTTCTAGTGTGAGCTCAAGCATCAGCTCTAAAGTAACAATTAGATGAATGCGATCGTGTTTTCTTTGACCAAAATTCTCTCACAAAAATAAACAACCATTCTTTAGGCTTACATTTCAGAGGATTCGGATATTTCTTCACTTGACCGTTGACTTTAACAAGAAATGCAATGCTTTTTATTAGCTGAGAGAGGATCGGGTTTCAAAATGACAGCACTCTCTAAACCAATTGCTAATAAAACTATTATGAAATAACAACTTGTGAGTTATTTTATTCTTTACTCAATTTGGAATTTTTAAGCATTGAGTTTAGCAATAATTCCGTTTGACTACTATTTATTATTTTAATAATCATTATTATCAATGTATAGAATGGGTAAACAGACACTAGATATCCTTCAACTATAACTGCTAAGAAAACACGGGCAGATGTGGAGATTGACATTTCATTAAATCAATGCTTAGTTTATGCTAAAATCACTTTTCGATTATTGCTTTCAAGTTTCAAATAGTTTAAAGTATGCAATTAAGGCTAGCATCACGTTCATCACTCAAATCACTTGAGCCAATCAATTGTATCATTTTTAGTTATGTATATTCTGTTCATTCGGTTTCAATTTTAGATGACTGTATACAATGACCGAAAAGTCCTTTGAGCTTAAACTCACTTAAATAACTTGTTTACTCAAATAAGAACTTTATTAACAGAATGCAATCACAGCATTTCCAGAATTATTATACAAGTAGTGTATGTTTAAATTACAAATACTTTACAAGAGTATCATTCGAAAGGTGTGGTCTATTTGATTATTTTGAAAAAATACACTAAAAAATATTAAAACCAACTAAAAATATTTAGTTTTAGTGAGAGCTCGTTCGCAATGTTGAGGATCCATGAATTGCTGCCAATCGACTCCAACTACAAATCCTATCTTTCGCATATGAGCCTGTTTTTTGCTTTCCTCGATGTCAGCCCAGCGCACCTTTTATTTTAAAAATAAGAAAATAAAAAACAATAACTTCATCACTCAATAGAGAATATTGGAAACTGACCCGTTTCTGTCCCTGTCTTTGTTCATAATCTTCAGTGACTTGTAAATATTCTTCAATAGTTAATTTTGTTTTCATTTTGAAGGAATCGAGTTTATCTATAATAGAACAATAAAAGCTCATTATAAGCTAATTGCTATGATATGGTGTAAACATATAAAGAACCTATACATACATATATTGTTTGTTTGGATAAAGACTACAGGAATGCCATTAAGAAGACAAGGATCATATGGCTCTATATAGAGTAGTAAACTTGTAGAATTGTCTTCATCTACAAGTCATAGTTCACAACAATAATGTACGAAACATTTTCATTGTCCGACTCATCCAAACATTCAATTCAATATATATATATAGGCTATGATTATATGCCATTCAATTGAAAATAAGAACACTTGTGAATAAGTTTTAAATGTTATTTTGTAAATAAGTTAATTGCTTATAAGGGGAAGCGAAAAGCCTCTTAATCCCAACTCTATTTGAATTTTGAAATATGAACCCATTGAACACAGAGTTAAAGTTTTGGTTGAACTCATTATATTCATTGATGATGTTTATCACTTTTGCTATCATTAATATATAAATTTCTCACTTATAGTAATAACTAACTAATGACTTAAAGTTTTCATTTTCTGTCTATAGAAGTGTTCTTCTTTTCAATTTATCGAATATGCATATGATTTTACCTAATTTTTCTTCCGACGATTCCATTCGTTCCCATCGACTCAATGAGCTATGAGTCTGATATAATAGAGTGAAAAATTTCACAACATTAACATCTTTATCAAGACATACTTTTTATAATCATTTATTAAAATTGTAATTGAGTTTACAGATCAAAAATATTTTGCATTTATATAACTTGAATAAACATTCAAATTAGAGAATATCTGAACCGGAATTTCATCCGATCCTTCAATCATTCCTCGCGTTTCAGAATCTAAGGCAGGACTCAAACAGTTTGGGTTTTCTTAATAATTACACTTAAAGCCAACTTTTAATTTAAAATTATATACTGAATAATCGTTAAATTATGATATGGTTGTGTTGATCACTACTTCAAAAACTTATTTTAAGAAAACGGTAACTCAAAAATGGCGCGCATTTAATAATTAATTAAAATAGATTTAATTCAATTTCAATAATAACAACTCAAATAAAAGAATGAAAAAATAAAACAATAATTTCGCGAAGCATTAAAGTTGTTAAGTATTTGTGTAAGAGATTTGAAGCCAAAAACTAAACCGTTATTAAAGGAATATAAAAGATAATCTATACTCACATCTGAGATGTCCTTAAGTTTACTGGAATCCGATGATAATGAAGAAGTGACTTGTTTTTTAGTACTATCTGATTCTGATTCGGCTTTTCTTTTGACAGTTTCACTCATTTTGGAATTATTTGAATCCATTTCAACCTAAAAACATGGCAAATGAGAGTTTAACAGAAAGTTTCAACAAATATTCATTTCTTACATCTTCAATAGAGTTGTTTTGTAAGAACGATTGAATATCGAGTCGAAGCATGAAATCGGGCAGAGTTTCCCATTTCTTATGAATGAGTTTAATATCTTCTAATTTTCTTTTGTGAATATTATTTTGATGACAAAGAGAAGGTTCGGTGCAATTCATTTCTGTGACATAAATAGCGAACCCATTTTTAATGGCATAGCTGTAAAATTCTTCGATATAACCAATCAATTCATTCACAGCATCGATAATAATGAATGGGAACAGTCTATCATCTACTGTTCTCTTGAAAGTCTTCAATAAACTTGTTCTATAACACGATTCCATTTCACTTTCATATTCGTACACATATTCTTTCAATTGAATGAGTTTTCCTGTTTCAGTATCTTTTATTTGTCTTTCAATTTCAGCCATGAAATAGTCATCAATGCTTAGAATTCTAGGGGCAGATCCACCGAATCCAACTTCTTTTTCTTTAATCATTTTTGCGAAGTGCGTCTTTCCAGAGCCCGGGAGTCCGCGAAGAATAATAACAATATTTTTAGGACGAAATTCACGACTCGGAGGCTTCAATAGATCATCAATTGGTACAATACGATTTGGTGGTTCAGTGAAGTAACGCAAATCACGAAATGAAAGCTTTTCTTCAGGTACAGTCTTTTCTGGACTGTTCAAAGGTTTTCGTGAATTATAATTATTATGTGATGAATGAGACGATTGAATATTAAAATTGTTTTGAACTTTATTATCAAAATTATGATAAGAATGAGATAAAAGTTCGGCCGATGGTCTTGAATATTGGGATTCATCTCTCAAGTCATAGTTTCTGTTTTCTGGTCTATGATTATAGTCAATAGTTTGAGCCGAATATTTCTTTGACATATTTGATGATTGTTGAGGTTCGTTATCGTTTCGGTTAAAATTTTGAGAATTCATATCATTCACTCCATGAAAATATTCTCTAATTCAATGAAAATACCGGTAAGTTTTATAGACATAGTTTAACAAATGGTAATTACCTTTCACGAGGAATATTAGGTCTTGAATCCATCCAACGATTACTGCCAACTGAATCAAATGGTAAAAATTGTCGATTGTTAGAGTTATGCGATTGTGGTCTTTGGAATGCATTAGGATTTGTGTCAACCGGTAATCGATGTGGTCTTCTATAGTCAGGCACTTGTATTGGATTATTATAATTGTTTTGATACCTTTGATAAGGCTCTTGAGGAGTTCTATGAAATGATTGATTGGTTGTGTTTATGTATTGCTCTCTATTAACATCAAAATTATTTTCTACATTTGAAGTTGAGTTTTGATTAAAGTCAATGCCCTCATGTGATGGCAATTGTGAAAAAATCTGATTCGTTTGATTTGGATTTTCTGGCGGACGAATCGCTTTCATTTTAGTCACGATCTCATTGATATTGAAAGGTTTCGGTCCGTCTATTATTTCGAGATCACCACTAAATTGATTGGCTTTTTTAAAACTATCCAAAGACTTGAGTAAATCTTGTTGTTTCTGAATAAATAGAATGGTTTCGGCAGCTTTAGATACAACTGTTGAATCACTTTTAGAGTCACAATCTTTTTCACTTTTTGGTTCACAATTCAAATTCGATTGATTTAAATATTTTTGATTCATTGCAATCGAGTTCTTCTGTTGGTTACCAATGACTTGTTTATCTGAATCGTTGTCTCGATTTTGTTGATGCACTTTATTTGGATTGAAAAGAGAATCAGTACTTCTACTAAATTGTGATTCTGGTGGCGGAGGCGGTGGTGGAGGCAGTGGTGGCTGTGTTCCGGACTCAGGAGGAAGCGGTGGTGCGTTTGGTTGGAATGTTTGATGTAACTGACTGTACAACTGATCCATTGTCTTGTTGTGCAGTTCTTTCATCTGTTGCTTCCTAGAGACCAACTTTTTTCTCCATTCCTGCCATTGAGTGACATAAGAATAATAAGCATTTTTGTCAGGATGTGAACGATTCGCTTCTTTCCAATTGTTGAACTCTTTCTCCCAATTATTGAACTGTAACTCAAACTCTTCCTGTTCTTTATTCAGAACTTCAAGAACTGATTTTTGTGAGGGATTCAAGAGGTTTAACCACATCTTGTCATTTGTATTATTGATGGTTTGGTTTGAATTGATTTGCACTTGAGGTGAAACTACTGTTTGGATCTGCTTTTGAGTCATCGGTGGATAAGTTTGTAATGAAATGTTTGCATTCAATCCTAAGTTTGGTTGAGATATAGTTTGTGTCATAAAACTATTTGTTTGAGTCATTTGTTGCTCAAGTGATGGTTGAAAACAATTATAACTATTAATATATGGCGTCAAATGTTGAGCAAACACTTGATTTTGATTATAAAACCGCATCATTTCATCCATATTTCGCTGATTTGGTAACAAAACTGATGTATTCATTCGTATTTGTTGTGAAAAACTTGAATGATTTAAAGTTTGGTTATTATATAAACCAAATTGTGTTTGATTTAATTGTTGAGGAATTAATTGTGTAATCGATGGCCACATGTTTCGCATATCATTGGGATTAAACATTTTGGAGGCTTTATCTGTTTATATCAAATATATATTAAATTAAAACAAACATCAATTCAATGTAAATATTCATCCAAATAATTGATATATTTTTAGGGACTTTTCACTAAATACTTATACTTTTAAGCAAATTTCAATTGACGCAACTCTAGACCAACTCATAAACCACTACTTTCTCTATACCTGTAAATTCATATTTAAGAAAATAAAAACTAAATCTTAATCTAATTCTTTTCTATCAGAAAATATCAGTAATGACTCAATTAATTTGTATGAAAAGTAATAAAGCATTTAAATGCATATTTTAGAAATTTTTATTCTATTGAAAATAAGTTATACAGTATTTTATACAGTATTTTATTCATTAAGTATAGGAAACTTTTTAAGGTTCAAACAACAGTCCATTCAATTATTGCCTACAATTAGTATTTATATTGAGAAGATATGTTATCGAATATAGATTTACAATCAATTTTAGCCTTTAATTTACTGCAGAGAAGAAAAACTCCTGATATTTTTCTATGAAGAGAATAAATTTCTTCTGGCGGTGGAGTTAATCGATATTTAAGCATAACTGGCATTAATTCATGGATTCTTCGAGTGGTTTTTTGATTACCGAAATCGAATTCTCCGGGTGTGGAAAAGGCTTCTCCAAGAATCATAACAGCATTGATGTGCGCTCTTTCGAATACCTTTGTTTCATAACCAGTTAAGAACCCTATTTTGAGGGAACTTTTGAGTACTTCATCTCTATCTTGATTAGCGGCCGATCGAATCACATCCATATAATTGTTGACGAACTCTTTGCTATACTCACGACTTGACCCAAAATCTAAGAGCGATATTGTATTAGTATTAACATCATAGAAAAAGTTGGACCAATTGGGGTCTGTTTGCATAAATCGGAATTCAAACACTTCTCTCAAACACAGATTTAATAATCTTTTTGAGACGTCATTCTTTATCCGTTGATTAATACCATCAATGCTTTCGAGTTTATCAACGGGAACTCCAGTTATCATTTCAGTTGTGTATACTTTTTGTGTCGATAATTCATCGATAACTTTAGGCACAAATAAACCATCACTAGAATGAGAGCTAATTATTTGCCTGAATTTTCGAGCACAATCGGCTTCTCTAATATAGTCCACTTCCCAACTCAACTCTTTTCTCGCATAACGCATAATATGTTCAATGAATAGTCCTTCGGGCAAAATATTACCAATTTTTAGAACTGTTAACATGTTCTTAATATCACTTTCAATGCCTTCAGCGACTCCGGGATATTGAATTTTGACGGCAACTTCCAGTCCGTCATGAAGTGTCGCCCTATGAACCTGTCCTATTGAGGCCGCAGCGAAAGGCTTCGAATCGAAACTTTTGAATTTGTTTTCCCAGTTTTCACCCAATTGTTCTTTCATGACTTTCTGCATTTGCCAAACAGGCATGAAATCTGCTGACTGTCGGACGCGTTCGAATATTGCCTGCAATTCAGGGCTTATAAAAGTATTGTCTTGAATACTAAGCATTTGTCCCAATTTGAGAGCCGCGCCTCTCACTCGACATAAGGTATCAACGATTCGATTAGCATTCGCTTCAGTCAATAATGGATTCGATCCTAATATTGATTCTTTGGCTCCAGAGCTCAAACCTAATGTTCGTTTAGTTACTTCTTCGAGAGCACCTAATCCTAGACTAAACGCTAGACCTATATATTCAACAATTAATTGGATGACAATTGAATTCTTCTCAAAAAACAAGTCAATATTTACCACTATAAGAGGCCAATCGACTTATTCGAGTGGCCGGAACTTTACGTTCTTTAGATCTCTGACTCAGATTCTGTTTAGAAGTGTTTTGTGACTTATTATTCGATTGAATCTTTTCCTCAATTATAAGATTTTGATTATTTTTGTTATTTTGTAAAAATTGTATACCAATCTCTTCACTATTCACAAGAGTTGTTTTATCTGAAGAAAAAATGAATTAAAAACCTTCTCAACTATTTAAATGAATTAATACCTGTTGAAAATTGTCGAACAGGTACTTGATTGACTGGAGAAACTTCTTCAAAAATATTGCCACTGTTTTCAACATCAAGTGTTGTTTTGTCTGATAATTATACTTCAATTAAAACTTTCAAAGCATTAAATTTAAAATACCTGTTGAAAAGCGTTGAACCGGTATTTCAATTGACTGTGAATTTGGTCTAAAAATATTAGGTTTGAATGGAATTGTTCTCAACTTATTATTAGAGGCATATTGAAGATATTGACGAATGCCTTCATATATCATATGAGATCTTTCGGATACTTCTTCTGAATTAAGTAAAACTTTATTCTAGATTTCGAAAAAATTAATAGTATTTACAAAACTTAATATCAATTTCAAGATTAAATTATACTACTTTTGGTGACTTTCGAGACTTTTGTCTTGATTGTCGTCCAACCAATCGATTAGTAATTGATTCATAACTTTTGCATTTATTGTCTAAACTATTTCGACAATCATTTAATGAGTTATTTCTAATCAATGCCTGAAGTGAACGACCCCTTAATCCTAATCCTATTCTTAACGACGAATCGAGAGTTTTTAGGAAATACACCAAAATTTTGTAATTCGATGACATTTTTGTTAAATAAGTTTAACTAAAACTATAAACAAAGTAAACACTAATAAAAGTTATGTTAAAGTATTTCCTTAATGTAAGCAATCATTGATAACAATATTTATAACATTTACTTAATATCCAAACATTTGAAAACTTTCTAACATTTTCATAATGAATCACTCAATGATAACACTGATATTTACGTAAATTTTGAAATAATTAGTAATAAAATTTGTTTAAAACATAATTATTATGTAATGCTTTTTATGTTTATGTTTTTACAAAAGCTATTTTTCTCCAAATGTTTGAATGAAGGGATTGTTATGAAATAAATGATGTAATGATCAAAACACTAGTCAATAGACTGCAAACACATTCAATATAAATACAGATAAAAATCCAATCATTAGTTATAACTTCTAATAATCTTTAAATATTGAAATTATTGAGAAATTAAATTAAATAATAATAAGCAATGATTGACGACGTTTTGTTTGATTTTCTTCATATGGAAAGCGTTGAGCTCTTCACTGAAATGAGTGATAACGACAATAAGGTTGACACTAATTATTTATATTTAATAATTACTTAATTATCGTTTTAATAAATTATAGGAATTATGTGTTTCACGACTAGAACACATCGGATATAATACTGGCTATAGATTTGTCGAAAAGTAAGTCATTTTCACATAATTCAACTCAACTTTTGTTAAACATTAAAAAATTCACGAATGGATACATCTGTTGAATGCTTCAAGAAATTAATGTGCAATAAAATCAATTAATTGATCCTATAATTAGAGCCACAAAAGACTGGCAGAGATTTAAAGACGAATTGGATGTGATGAAGTTCGTGTGCAAAGAGTTTTGGTCATCAGTTTTCAAGAAACAGATCGATAACCTTCGAACTAACCATCAGGGGGTGTATGTCTTACTTGACAATAGATTCAGATTTATTACACAAATGTCTGCTTCTAAACAATACGTAGACGTTATGCCAAAGGTCTGTGTTTTCTATTGTTGAAAAAAGTTGTTCAAAAGTGATTTGTCTTTGTTTGAAATAGTATTTAGCGTTTACGTGCGGTCTAATTAGAGGAGCGTTGGCCAACTTGGGTATGATCTCTATAGTAACCGCTGAAATTGTTTTACCCCCGAGTTGTCGGTTTCAAATTCAAGTACAACGACAACAATAAAACTCCAAAATTCAATCAAATGTTTTGATATTTTCATACTATAAGTTTCAATTAATTGTATTTTTGTTTATACGATTCATTAATTTAATATTTTTATTCACAACTAACTCAATGTTAAAAAACATGAAATACAGTTAAAATAATATTTTGTTCACATAAAATGACATAAGAGTTAATTATTTGATGGTTTGGTTTACGACCAAAATAGTTATCTATGATTTATGAAAAACTATAATTTGGATGAATTGGTGTTAATTTATGTATAAATACAACAATATTTGATTCAATCAATGGATATAATATCGGGATCGAAATCAGGAGGTCTTCGAGTAGGATTGGATGCACTACTCATATAACTCGGAACCTAAATATAATAAAATTGAAGACAAGAAACAATAAAACAAATTAATAAATACCTCTCTATTTTGACACTCAGACTGTCTGAATAATTGATCAAAAGCTGCGCCCATATCAATATCTGAATGAAATATTTGCCAAAAATAAATATTGAATATTAAAAGTTTGTATTAAGATTTTTTACTTGAATAGTTGAATAGGGAATTAGTTCCAGAGCTGAGAAAGTCTGGAAAACACGGCACGTTTGACGAATAATATTGATTAAGAAGAGGCATATTAGAGTATGAACCAGTCATGTTGCCTACCGATGGAGAATTCACTGAAGATCTTCCCATATTAGCCATCGATGATATAGTATTAGCCATTGAAGGGGCGGTAACTGACCTATTGTTAAAAGTATTGCATTCAATTACATATATAATAATTGTTATTTATTGAGCTTTAATTTCAGTTTTCACAGCAAGTGAATGAGACATTCATTTAAACTTATTTAATATCGAACTTAAACTCATTGATTCACAATAAAACTTGACTTCAGCTTCACTTTAATTTACTCAATACAAACAGTTCAATAAATTTGAATTGAAATTTAAATACATAAATAAAAAATAGCAATAATTCAATAATGAATAACAGAAAATGTTTGAAATATTGAGTAAAAAATTAATTAAATTGAAACTAACGATAGCTGTGATTGAAAGCGATGAGAATTATCACAATTAATGGCATTGTAAGGAAAGACTCATAAGTTATTACAATACCTGTTATAAGTTGTTGAGCTGACCGCTGGAGAACTGCTTGTAGGCAAAGATGTGGTTACATTGGAATAGTATGAAGTTGGAGTGTTTGACTTTGAATGAAGCGGTTGAACATGACTCGACGCAGAACTCGATGAATCAGGTGATGGTAATGATTGGATGTGATTAGGACTCACTGATTCAGAACCTGATCCTGAAGATAGAACTGGAGTAGAAGACGGAACAATAGATGCTTCTTTGTTAGTGTCATCACTATCTTCTTCCCCATCAACTTCATCCTCCTCATCACTACTTCCAATAGTGATGATATCGATCTTTTGACGTTTTGGTTCGGGTTTTTCTGGTGCTGTCAAAAGATAATGAGTAATGGATTCAATATAAATGTCTGTAGTTATCAAAGCAGGACTTACACGAAGCTCTTTTATTCTTAATTTTTCGTGATCCAGGACTCAAAGTTTCGAAACTATTTTCTTTCTTGGCAACGACAGGAGTCCACGAGCCGTCTTCATGAAACTGCACTTCAGTACAACCACTCGGGGCTTCTTTTATGATGTCATTGAAAAGCCTACAAGTCAACAAATATCATGAGTAATGAGTAATGTTTAAAATTGGATATAAAAAGACTAACCCGTCAATCGCTAGATTAGTGAAAACTGCGGGTTTATCACAAACTGGACAAATCCAAGTGGGCTTCTTTTCATTCATTTGCAAATAAAGAAGTGCATCAAAACATTGGACGTGTGCACAAGTTATAGCACGACAAGGAATTTGAATTCTCATTTTTCCCAACTGTATATAAAGGTTTACTGTAAAGTCATTTTCTTAAAAACTAAATAGAGATCACATACCGGACAAAGAAGAGAACCTCTTAAGCTCATGGTTGCAATTTCAGAGTCGGGATCATGAGATAGTTTTTCCTTAACTGTAATTCAATTAAACTGATGAGAAAAGTATTTACATCAGCAAATGTAGGGCATACTCATAGCTCTTGTGTGGTCCGAATTGCGAATTCCTTTACTCTTCACTCTCTGTAGGAGTGTGTGTGACGTCAACTTACGAACTAAGAAGACACCGACAGCATAAGGGCGACCATAATCTGCAGCCCAAGAGATGGAAATTTGATTGGAAACAGTGGGCGATAGTTTACAAAGCGTAGTGATGTTGACGGGCCTACTCGGACGCTTCGGCTCTACGCCCGGCTTATTAGTAGGCAATGGGTTCTGTTCAGACATTAGATTAGAAATTGTTAAACAATTGTTTCAAGTAAACCTTATTGAAGACTGACCGGCAACGGACACATCTTTGAGTTAACTTTAACGCAAATACTGGGAGGAAAATTATCTTCTTGTTCACAACTTGTTTCCAATAAACAGAACCTCAACTGCACCTGAACTGTGTAATCAATTTTAGGTCCCGGCTGTACCTCTCGAGACATCGCCACATCATTTGCCTGTTGTGGTGTCAAATGGAAGGTAAACATACTTTCCTGGAATCGTGAGGCAGTTGTTGGCACTATTGATGAGTCAATACATTAAATGATAATTCTTTTAGAGATAATGTTAATCATACTTAGACTCGAAGGCTTAAGAAGGTCTGCGAGAATGTCAAAAAAAGGCAATTGTTTAAAGTTAACGTCCGGATACACAGGATATGGTATATGCGGAACACTTGATGGCATTGATTGGTAGGATTTGGTGGGATAGTCAAGACCCAGGCCTCGAGGCATACTTCCGTAGTAATCACTTCTCGGGTGAGTGTTCTGATGATTACCGTGTTTTGAAAGTGAACTTAAGTTTGTGTTTCCGATTGAATTACTATTATTATGAGCGGAAACATTGTTCGTATTGTTCAACATATGATTACTATTACTCTGTTGTGAACCCATATGTAAGCCATGATGTGAGGCGTTAGCGGCCGATCGGGTCGTCATCGAAGCACTGGTCTGACCATAATTAGACGCCATATCACTATCACAACTGTCAGAACTGTTCCCGATAGCACTTGAAAGGTATCCCAAATTGTTATATCTTTGGCGATGAAGTTCTTTAATCTTATTTTGAATACTAGTAGTCAAAGCCCTTCCTTTCAATAGTTCCAAAGCTTGAACTTGTAATTCGTTTTTTTTACCCGACTTTTGCTTTCCTGCGAAACCCAATAACATCTGAAGTTCTGCCACACGAAAGGACATAATCATGTTCTGTAAACATAAATAATAAACATTCAAATCAGTACATCATAAAAACATTGAAATAAAAACTCATTTTTCACAAACATTTACAATAATATATCTATGAATTAAATCAAATTAAATCAAACCAACCCTTAATTGGTTAACAACATTGTCGGCCATACTCTCATTTTAGGTGATCATAAAAGTGGCGGCTTTTTAGACCACTCCTCCCATAGGAATAATGGTAAAGAACTGAACTTAACTCAAAAATACCATTGAAAACCACTATATTTAGCACAAACTATACTACGAAATGCCCTAATAATCGAGTCAACGATTGCGCACTTCATTCACAATACGCCCATTCATTATATATTCACATACAGTCAACACCACATAATTTTTATCATTTATTTTTCATCAAATACTAAACTTTATATCAAAAGTCTCTCTAATTTAAATTTCATTCATTTTTATCTTATGTTTTTTAGTTATTTTAGTGTTTTTAATGTTTTGTTTGCATTCAATTGAGACCTATTGTCAAAGAGATTTTTTTGCATTCATCAACAGAGAATAGTCTCCGCCTTTATGTATGCTTTATTTGTTCATAAGTTATGTTTGTGTAGAAGCGCTCCCTTTCAGTTCATATCATGAAAAATACATTCACTTGAATGGAGCCCCGAATAAGCGCAAAGACATTTTATTTGAATGAAATCCAAGAAATTAATGTAAAGGAAATAAAATTGAAAAATAGCTGTAAAAAATTGAATAATTTATAACATGAATGATTGGGACGACATTTGCGGTCTATTATTAAAACTTTAAAGAAGTTAAGAGTGTTTAACACTTAGAAAAGATTTGAGTTGAAATGAATGCTCACAAGTGATTGTTATGATTGTATTTATTGATTGCAGTGATTCCTATATTGCATGACACGAATGTAAATATCTTCGTAACTGTTGTGATGTTTGATTTAAAATATTTTTAATAAATTTTATTACAATTAAGAAATTTATAGTAAATTTGGTTAAAGAAGTTCTCAAATATGAGTGTCTATAATCCGGTAATTAATAATGAATATTTTATTTACAAAATGATAACTCATATCATATCTAATATGATATGATAAACAAATGAATGATTAAAAAACTTGTATAATTAACAAACAGGTGATCCCATATTGTGGTCCAATTCAGATAGCTTTAAGTCCCGGTGCTATTATTCGATTTCAAGGAAGCGCTCACTCATCGTCGCGTTGGTAATCAATTGATTACAATTTTATAGTCAATTAATTGAAAATAAATTTTAGTTTTGCGATTAACTTGCAATGCGGTCCGTCAGTCAATCCTCGCGATGACATAGCCCTACACTTGAGCCCTGTGTTCAGTCCTCCGCCTCGAGTGGTTCGTAATTCACTCCAAACTCAGCGATGGGGACCTGAAGAGAGCTTCGGAGGGTTTCCTTTCTTTGCCGGGCAAGGATTTGAAGTAATAGTTTTGATAGAATCAGATCACTTCAAGATTGCCATTAATGGTCAACATTTCACGGAATTTCGATATAGAGTACCATTAAATCGAGTGAATTATATATCAATTGATGGCGAAGTTTCCATCAGTTTAATTAAGTTCGAGGCCTCGACTCAGCCCTCATATGGCATCCCTTCTGCACCTGTGTCTGCGCCACATATGACAGCCCCCTATGCGAGCAGTGGTACTCCTTATCCAATAGTTGCGGGCATGCCTGGAGTTCCATCGATGCCTGGAGTCTATGCACCTCCGACTCAACCCTATCCATCGGGTCAGTCCTATCCATCACAAGGATATCCAACACAAGGGTATCCAACACAAGCTCCTGGATATCCGTCACAATCTCCTTACCCAAATCCTTCATATCCAGCAACAGGCTATCCGACGACTGCATATCCCGTAAGTTATATTGATATTGACTTGAATATTTGATTCAAATGAATTATTCCTCGACAGCATTCGCCGAAATCGCATAATAAAGGAATACTTGGGGGGGCATTGGGAGGAACACTGGGTGGCTTAGCAACAGGCGCTGCCGCTTCTTCTATTGGATCTGCATTACTGGGTCGACATGGTGGTGGTGGACTCGGTGGTCATAAAAAGCATTCTAGTCCTATACCGATTGCCGGTCTGGCGGCCGGCGCCGGTGCAGCGGCTCTCGGGGCGGCTGTTCTCACAGGACATCATCCCGTAAGAGATTTAACTAGATTTTCATTATCCAAACAAATTGTCTATTATTTTGCAGTTCAAAAAAGTAAAGAAGATGTTTAAACATAAAGGATTTAAACACAAATGGCATAAACCAAAATTCGGTAAATGGAAGCACAAGGGATGGAGTAGTGGTAGCAGTTCTAGTGAAGAAGAATAAGAATGAGCTCAAACGCAATCATAATCTTAATAATCGTATTTGAAAAATATTCGGTGAATTTGAAGTCTTGGATTGAAATTTGAATCCAAAATTTTTCCTCCAGTGATAAAATACTAAAAGATGAAAATTTCAATTGACTATTTTTTCCCGCTATTAATCATAATTTATGACAACAAACTTTTCAACTTAATATTAGTTATTTTGCTATCTATTTCCCTCAGAAGAATACAATTACTGATTTCATCGAATTTTCTTTTCACAATTACGATCACTTTCATGACATCTGAACACGTATTATAACAAATTTAATATAATCTGATTGTCCAGTTATGCGTCTGATCTGAAAAAGCCTTAAATTCAGTGCTATGTTTGATAAAAAAAAGTATATTTCAAACTAAAAATTTCGCACTTTGTTCACAATGTACTTTAGGCTTTGAAATTAATGAATACAAGTTGATATTCTTGTATTTTTACAGCTTTTCAATTGCTGAAGGAATTATTTTTTAATCAAGATTTGATCGAAGTGTTGATCGAAGTATTTCAATAAAGCTTTGCCACAATTTTAACTTTAATATACTGTATGATTCATGTAATGATTTACAAACTATTCTGTGAAATAATGTTAAAATCAGAGTTATATGCAATTTGTTGAGAACAATAAATTTTTAAATATTGAGTTCGAATTGTTTATTATTAATTTTTAATTGAAATACTTTATAATGATTTTAAAAACTTGAAATCATTTCGTAAATTCTTAAATATTATGAATCAAATTTAAAAACTAATCATTTGATAGCCATTTGAATTAAGGCGTAATCTCCGGTCTCCATCCAGTCTTTGGGATATGTTTTGATCTGTTCTAACATTTGTTTGTCATCAACACCTACAACAACATCACATTTAATTGTGCGGAGAGTACAGAGAGTTGTGGGCAAAAAGCCTCGCAATGATGTAACGAAAGGGACGTCAAAATCCCATTTCAAATCACCAGTTAGTTTACGATAATTCAAATCTCCTTTAAATATAATCAAATGCGTGTCACTCAGACTTTGGTATAAATTGGGCGAAACTGTTCTCATTTCACTGAAATCATGTGGAAGTGTCCAAAAGTGATCTTCGACTAAAACCCATTTTCCAGTTTTAAGATTATTAATCCATTTAGAACTCAATTCTTTAACAAGAGGCGAATGAGTGTTTTGTTCATTCGAAAGATAATTTAATGTCCACTCAAAATCTTTAGTCATGGTATCGGAAACAAACCACGGAATTGTCTTAACATAAAACTTGACAATACTTTCGCTTTTCAATAATTGACTTATTTGTAGAAATTCAACGAGACATAAATCAGTGAAGAGCTCAAAGCCTGCATTGTCTAAAACAACGCTCAGTTGTATTGAAGACGACGACATGGAGAGATTCTGAACATAATTCCAGAGCTTAATCAAATCGTTTGAAACTATTTTATCCCGCATTTTATTCATATCTTCTAAAGGATTAGTGTTTTGAGAATTTTGATTACCGGATGATATGGAGAGATCACATTTGTTTCCCCAAAGAGACAACTGAATAAATAATTATAATTAAACTTAAATGTCAGTTAAGTATAAATAAATTTATTTATCGCTCACTTCAACGAATTTAATGAATTCCTTCTGAACGGAAAACTCCTTCATTGAAAGCAATGAATTCAAATGAGAGCTCAAAACTTCGATGGCTTGAAGCGATGATTTGAGCGCTTCTTGTTTTGATTCCTCGAAGGGATCAAATGAAGTGATATATAATGTGAGTTCAAATGCTTCTCTGATTCTCCTATACATATAGCACTCAACGTAAAGCCATTGGGCCTCAAACCAAAAGGCATCACATTTCTTATTAACAGTCTTGTAGTCATTGAGGTATTGATTCCAAAGCTTGACATCAGAAGCGCTTGAACTCAACTCAAGTAATGGTTTATTGGTTTGCATTTCATTTCTAAGTTTAGCCATTAGTCCGATCGCTAGCTTTACCTCTTCTTCAGCTTCTAATCGATGATCACTTCCAACAATACCCATATTTACTAATTCTCTAATCTTTCGACACGTCGAGTCAATAGCTTTGGTTAAAATGATAGGAAGTCTGTCCACAACCGTTCTGTACGCAAATGTCCTTCAAATAAAAACATTAATAATTACTTAATTTGATTACAATTCAAATAATGTAAATCATGTCTACACTCACTCTTCAAACTTTGCGGACAGCGGTTCAGGTGTTTTGATTGCATTCTCAATACTGTCTGTCATTATATTATTATTATTTATCTATTATTATAACAATTCAAACACAATTGATGAGAATTATTTCCTTTAAATCATGTGATCATAGTTTTAAGCATCAAAAGTACACTTTGTATTGACTCCAAAACATTGAATACAAAGCATTTAATCAGTTTTTAAAGGGAATCATTATGTTATCGAATCTAACATTACGTAATAATAAGGAAAACCCTTTTCGGTGTTTATCAGGTTTAGTAATTAATACCAATTTTTCAAAAGTAAACATATATTTCACAAAAAACTTTATTTAATAGTTGATAAAAATATCATTTAATCAAAATTTGGTTACAATCAATTCTAATGATATTAATTATTTGAATAAATGTGGAATTTAAGAAACTTGAAAACCCGAAAGTTCATGTACTTATTAGTGCTTTAAGAGTACTGTCAGATTTGACTCAGTGTTGAGTGTGTTATATAAGTCGTCTGCATATGTGAAAACATGTGCTGTCAATCAGCAGACAATAAGTCTCTCATTCGTCTATTCGTCTGATTCACGATTCGAATGCATTTAAATAGAATTCATTCAAAGATTGCATTTTAAAGTCTTAATAATTTCAATAAATTTCTTTCAATTAATTAATAATTTTGTGCACAATTTGAAGACAAACTATAAAAGAATTGATAAGAAAATGTCAGACAATAATACTGTGAGTATTAATGAAAAGATTGTTGAAAAGATGTGAATATTATTTTGTATTGAAATTGAATTGAAATTGAATTAAAAATTGAATTAATATGAAAATTGTGTTAATTTAAAGCAAATAACGAGTGAATTGCATAGCATTAACGCTACGAATAGTTTGTTTCGAAATCAAAGTCAATCATTAATAACGCATAATATGAATAGCAATGGTTTGAACTCATGTTTGAGTACATCTTCACAATGGAGTCAATGCTCTTCTAGTACTTTAAATCGAAACCAATTCCAGAATTTCTGTTTAACGTCTAAAGATATCATTGCTTTCAAACGACTTTTGGGTATGTCTTCAACCAAATCATTTAATTATTAATATTTGACTTGTTTTGAACTTTGATTTGAAATAAAATATTGATTTATGAATAGATGAGCCGATTGTTGATGAGCTGTTGAATTGGGACACCTGTTGTCTATTGGCTGACAAGTACTTATTGGCGACAGCGTTGACGTACTTCAAGAGAGCAAATCTTCGTCACCAACAGTACACTCCGTGGTATCTATTCGTAGCGCTCTATTTGGCTCATGATATGGAAGAAGACGATCTGGACCTGAAGAATGATTTGGTTAGATTTGCAATGTGCGACTCCGTATCCAATTCAAAGCTTAAGCTATTTTTGCGAAAACGTGACAAACTGTGGCACGCAATGGGGTTGAGGGCAGCTGTCAATCATCTGTGTTGTGAAGCTATTATGAGATACTGTTTACCGAACCATAAGATATGGCGTCGAGAAAGAGACCCAAATCACGGCGGAGTCGCTCTTCCTATACATGTCAAGAATGTGGTCCACAAAGAGTTGCATTTAATTAATTCTTATGTTGAATGCAATATAAGATGTATTATCTGTGAATCCCGTCATTTCATGCATTTTCAAAAGTGTTCCAATCCTTTGATTGCAAAACAAACAATTGTCAGCACATTATCTGCTGATTCGGTGCCATTTGTTCCTAAACACAGTCATCACTTACCACTTAAACAATACATTTGCAATCAAATTGGCGAAGAATGAACTGATTGTTGAATTCTGTTTTTAAGATTTTTTATCTGAGATTTTATTTGTCTTAATGTTTATCTTTGGCTCAATTTTTAAAAAATAATTCCTTTTTAATCGATAAGACGTTTGAGTCTTGAAATTAATGTGATATTCGGTTTGAAATGTAATTGACCTCAAAGTACAAAAGTTTTTCAGTGCAAACCATTTTTGTGCAATAATTCCAATAGAGTACAAATTCATTCAAATTAATAGTGATTTAAATAATTTGAGATTTAATATATGAATATTTGTTTGTTTTGAAATGTAATACTTTTTTTTAATATCAATCATATTTTAATAATAATATTTAATTCATGAAACTCTATGTATTTTTAATTTCTTTATCTATTGGTTTATTCGATGAGTTACTAGAGGTTGACGCCGAAGTCGAGGCTTGATTTTGTTGTTCTGTGACAACAGAACCAGTACTCGAATCAATAATTGGTGGTTGAGTTTGAGAGAAGCGCTGTAAACGCCTCTGTCGTATCACTTCCTGAGGATTTGAAGAGCTATTCGATAGATCTTCAGAACTAGTGGTTTGATTCAGATTTAATGGATGAGTACTACTATTAGATGAGTTGTTTGTTGGCAACTGACTGTTGTCTGTCTCACTGTTTGAAGTGCTGGCAGTCGTTTGTGAAGCTGGTAAACGAGTCACAACATTACTATATTGTTGCAGTTGAAGTACTGCTGCATCTAATAATGTCTGGACATTCGTTAAGCATTTGATTCGAGCTTCGATGTGTTGTCTTTCATTTCCTTCCAAAAGTCGTAATTCTTCTAATGATAATCTACTCAAATCTGGTGGCGGAGTTGGCATTGGAGGTGGAGCTATGAATGGCATAAAAGGTGGAAATGCCATCAGTGGAGGCAATGGTGCGGCCGAACCCATTCGATTCGCTGGATTTGGAATATTTGCTCCCATTTGATTGGCATTAATGTTATTATTATTGATATTATTATTATTGATATTATTATTATTAATATTATTGTTGTTAACGTTAATGTTGTTGTTGTTGTTGTTATTATTACTTTGATTGGCATTTAATTGATTTGCTTGTTGTTGTTGTTGTTGTTGTTGTTGTTGTTGTTGCTGCTGCTGCTGCTGTTGCATAGCAAGGAATGGTTGCCAATTGGGTGGAATCAGAATCTGTGCCTGTATTCCCGGTTGCATTCGAGGCGGCTGTTGAGCCGGTTGTTGTGCTCTCACATTATCAGTGTTGACAGTGGGTGTGATTCTAAGCACATCCATTCGACATGTGGGACATGTTTGTTGGCGTTGAAACCACGATCGAAGGCATGAGACATGGAATATATGATTACACGGCAGCTTTTTAGCACTTCCATTGCCTGTCATTTCTTCGCGACAAATGATACAAACATTGTCTACGCTTTCGAGCTCTTCTGGTGTCGCGTCTGGATATCTAAATAGAATAATTGACAGTTATGACTAACTTGTATCCAATTAATATCAGTTATAGCTATCATTATTAGCTTTTAAATTAGACTAAAAAGCCGTATGAAAAACAGCACTTCAAAAATCACAATTTTTATTCACATTTAGATGATTGAAATTTAGTCTTTTCTTAAAACAATCCTTTCATTCATGAAAACGCGTTCAATAAATTTCTTTCAGTTATTGATCTTTATTTAATAGAAGAATAACTGAATGAAAAGTAATTTTTCCATACGATGTATGAATTGCTGGTATTTTAATGGTATTTATATGAATGAATGACATGACATAATTGAGATACTATACTATCTTATCTCGTGTTATATTTAAAGTCAAACAAAAATATGATTGAAGTGAAGACTCGAGCAATTTATACAAAGCTATTAAGCTAAACTCATAATGAATTATCAATTTAAAAAAGTTTTGATAAAACTTACAGTGTATTCATATTCCTTATGGCTCTTCTAGACATTATCACATCATTCAAAGCTTTTTTAAATGCTCTGCAAATATTCAATAAAATAGATATGAATGACAAAAATTGAAACTGAAGTTGTGATTAAAGACATACCTCATACTTAAATACATTGGTCTGATAGCAAAGAGAGGGAAAGTGTGAATCTTCATCATTATAGTGATGAAAGTTAAATATAAGATAACTTTCAAGAATCCCATTAAAAGCTCGGTGTATAACAAATAAACGGCTTTGTCTTCCCATGGATTCTCGTTTTGCAAATCAACGAAATGGAGCGCATATTTCATGACAATATTAAGCACAACAGCGAATAGTATGGCGTACTGTCAATTAGATGAATACAATTTGATATAGAAATTGAATGTTTAAGTCAATGAAAGTTACCTCAAATCCGAACACCAATTGAACTGAAGCTCCTTTTGTTAAAGTGCTGTAATAAGCCATGTGTACGAACCAGAAATCAAGAGTTCCCAAAAGTGTGAGAAGAGCTGTTCAAATATAAGATTAATCACTTCAATCATGACATTATTACTAATGGTTTTATAAATCACTCACAAATCACTCTAATGTGAAAAAGTAGTGAAATATTAGGACTTCTTTCCATATAATCGACTCTGTCTTCAGCCAACCAATGGAAACATTTAAGGAATAAAAGAAGTGTGAAAAGAGCCACAAATTTGGGCGATAAGTCGTCTCTGAAGACAGTGAATGCCAGACATGTTTCGGTGACCGCATACCACGACCTCTCTATCAAGTGCTACAATTCAAACATTTCTATTAATCTAAGATTCAATAATAAATAATGATAAAGACCTCCATCTCTGCGGTCCTCAATTGGCCAAAAAAGATTTTCCTCATGAGTTTTCCCATTAAAAGAACGAAAACAAAGGCTTGAATGTAAATAATCTAATGATTTGAACGAAAATGTGATTAATAATTAAAGTTATGATTAATTAATATAATAATTCTTACAGCCATTGAAGGGTTTGATTTTGTTATGTAAACAACTGATGGATAGAATTGCTTCTTCTGGAAGTAAGCATTTCCGATCACTCCAGAAGTGAGTAAAACACTTCCCAATGTTATCAAAGCCGCTCTCATATTATTTGTCGCAATCATTAATCACTTTTATTTATATATCTTTTTATAAATATTAATTCAATAGATTTCAAATTCAATTCAATTCAAATTCAAGTTTTCATTCACTTCATAAACATTGAGTTTATTTTGAATTAATCTTAAGATTATTATAATATATAGATTCTGATGATTGTTAACTAACATTTGGTAAATAAACAATTGATTTGCGTATATATTATATAAAGTGAAGTGAAAACAGCATAAGACACGTCATAATAAATATATAACTTTTTTTAATGAATTGATAGTAGGATTACATTAACTTTCAGATAAATATAAATAACGCTTTATTTTTTTAAATAATTAACACTTTTATTTCGACCATTCAATTGATTTAATTGTAGGATTTTAGTGAAGGTTTGTAATCAATTGTATTATTCTATAATAAATATGAAAATTATACCAATTTATAGTTAGATTCATATGATTTTGACGTTTAGTTTAAGTTGAATAATAAGAAACATAATTGATGTGATTTTGTTATAAATGTTAAAAAAATAATCATTATTTGACTGCAAATCAAGTGTCAATAGCGTGTCGGCACTGAATCATTAAAAGTTTAATAATTTATTGATCACAACATATATTAATAATAGTTATATATTTAGTCTCTTTTAGAAGTTATTCAATCAATAATAACTTGAGCTAAATATAAAATAAATACCTTTTATTATTTTTATAATAATCTGAAGCACTTGAAGACACTGTTGAATAGATTGGAAGCAATGTCTGCGTCTGCCATATATTTTCTTGACCTGAAGGGCAAAGTTCTTGTGTCGCGTAACTATCGCGGAGATATAGATATGAACTCAATCGACAAATTCATGCCAATTCTTATGGATCGCGAAGAAGAGGGTTCACTAAATCCTATACTTAAGCACTTGGACACAACTTTTATGTACATTAAATTCAATAATCTATACATAGTCTCGAGCACTAAAAAGAACTCAAACGTTGCGCTCATTTTCACATTTCTTCATAAAATAGTTAATGTAATGACAGATTATTTTAAAGAACTCGAAGAAGAGAGTATTCGCGATAATTTTGTGCTCATTTACGAACTATTGGATGAGTTGATGGATTTCGGATATCCGCAGACAACAGATGGAAAGATATTACAAGAATATATCACTCAAGAAAGTCATAAAATGGAAGTACAGCCGAGACCTCCGATGGCGGTGACGAATGCGGTTTCGTGGCGTTCAGAAGGGATTAAATATCGGAAAAATGAAGTGTTTCTTGATGTCATCGAATCAGTGAATCTGTTGGCGAACGCGAGTGGAAATGTCTTGAGGAGTGAAATCGTTGGCTCTATTAAGATGAGAGTCTATTTGTCAGGAATGCCTGAACTCAGGTTAGGTCTTAATGATAAAGTACTTTTTGAAAGTACAGGCCGTGGAAAGAGTAAATCAGTAGAACTGGAAGACGTCAAGTTTCATCAATGCGTCCGTTTGTCACGCTTTGAAAACGACAGAACCATTTCATTTATTCCTCCCGACGGAGAGTTTGAATTAATGTCATATCGACTTAACACACACGTAAAGCCTCTTATTTGGATCGAATCAGTAATTGAAAGACACGCCCACAGCAGAGTTGAGTATATGATAAAAGCCAAGAGTCAGTTCAAACGTCGTTCCACAGCCAACAACGTCGAGATCATAATCCCTGTCCCACATGATGCCGATTCGCCTAAATTCAAGACAACTATTGGAAGCGTTAAATATACTCCTGAAGCCAATTCTGTTATTTGGAATATGAAGTCATTTCCTGGCGGTAAAGAGTATCTAATGAGAGCTCATTTCGGTTTGCCTTCTGTTGTGAGTGAAGAAACTGAAGGAAAGCCTCCCATTCAAGTGAAGTTTGAAATCCCATACTTTACAACTTCAGGAATACAAGTCCGCTATTTAAAGATCATCGAAAAGAGTGGTTATCAGGCCTTACCGTGGGTTCGATATATCACTCAAAACGGTGATTATCAGCTCAGAACTAATTGAATATTTTCTAGATTATAATTTATAAACTATTATTAACTTTAATAATTAAAATACATTCCAATGGATTATCTTTTTCTGTTTTCTTGTGAATAATTGAACGCATTTATAACTTGTTAGCATTGCGTTGTTTGAGGTCAAAACAAGTTTATATTAAAACCAAACTGTTTTCGAATTTTAATTGATTTAAAATCATTTTCAAATGAGATAATTATTACAAATGTTGGACTCTTTATTATTTATTGATCTTGAAATTTCTGCGAATCTAAAGTACATTTAACTTAAATTTACTAAAAATTTGTTATAAAAGATATTAAAGTTTATTCGATCAACTTTTTGGCTTTGAAAAAACGTCTTAAATAGAGGACCTGCCAAGTGGCCAATCCTAACAAACACAGCATTGAAAATATACTCAAATACAAAACACGATTATTAGTTGATTCTGTAATTAATTTCAAAATTTAATTAATATTTAGTACTCAAAGCAATCACAAGTTTCAATACCATTTGTATCTCTCATCTCTTCTTCTCTTTTCTTCATATATTCAAAATCTTGAACAATAGAAGAGGAAAGATCTTCTAATTTAGTCAATTCCATCTCTAAAGGCTTTAATTTTCCGACATTTGCGATCTTTGAAAGGAGTGAATAATAAAATTAGTTTAAAGTTTGATAAA
>JAQFZT010000192.1:0-34694 GCA_034696325.1 Camisiidae sp. | reverse complement strand
CTCTTTCTTTCTCTCCTTCTCTCCTCTCTCCTCTCTCCTCTCTCCTCTCTCCTCTCTCTCCCCTCTCTCTCCCCTTTCTCTCTCTCTCTCTCTACTTCTCTATTTTTTAGCTATTTTTTTGTTGTCAGTTGTGTGGAGTTGAAAATGTTGAAAATATGGCAAATATAAAGATAACTTAATTGAAAGGCTATATCATATGAACTTTAAAATGATATGATCCAAAATAAGTTCGATAAAGGGCAGAGGACAGGGTTTTCAAGTTTGAAATTGAGAATTGATAGCAGTTTTGCCTCAATTTGAAAGTCTGGTCTCATAAGACGTAAATTACTGGCTACAGCACTAATGTTAGGTTAGCTCAGGTTTATTTTCTCAGAGACCCACACAGTTATGGTTGAATCCTAAGCACAACTCTTCCAGAATTAAATGATTCCAATTTTTATAAGCAAATCTGAACAAAATTATTGAAATATTATTTGTTTAATGGCATCAAAATCATAATCTTAGTTTTGATTAATTTTTATGATATATTTTGCCCATAACTTACATGACAATTAGTTTTAGTCTCCATTTACTAGTATTTGTTGAAGAAAACGGTGACAAAACAGAACTAATGAATTTCTATGTATAAAACAAAGAAAATATTAGTAGAAATTATATTGAATCCCTCATTTGGGAGATTTTACGGTAAATTTATTGTTAAATTGAATCGTATTCACCATATTTTCATGCCTGTGATCGCCTGAATAGTTAACTTATAAATAGATATGTTATAAAAGATATTTTAACAACAAAAAGTTGATGTACAACTGCTGCAGATTTTGTGCTTTTGAAGGAAATCACAATCAATTAATTATCCTATTTTTGTGTCACTTTCAACCTGTTAATTGTTGAACCAAACTTTCAGATTATTTAAAGTTTGAGAAATTAGTTGCGAATAAATGCACATTATTTTTAATGCAGTCCAAGTGTGCAGTCATTTAACTATAAGTAGAATTTACTAGTATTTTCACCTTTAATTCATATTTAAAACAATAGTATTCGTACAGTTTATTCATTCAGATTAAAGTGACTCAAAAAAGAAGGTAAAAAACATTTTCAATCAATGTTTTCAGTGCCAATTTGATCGCTCACTAACTTTCGCATAATTGTGAATCTAATGTATTTCATGAGTTTAATGTAATCTTTTAATGGCAGTCAAATGTCTTAATTTAATTCAATAACCCATAAATGAGCTTAAAGTCCATTTAGAAAAATCTTTTCATATCTTATTTGAGAAGAAACACAAAAATTATACCAATTAATTAAACTTATTATAGCTTTTATCTGTAGTAAAAAATGTGTCAATCAATCATATATTTGTCAAATTTAATTATTAAACCAATATTTAAAACTAATAAATTCAATAATTATAAAGAAATTTATTTAAAAATATAATCATTTGTAATGACAATCAAATTTCAGTGCTTCAGACAAATGCTTGGTTTTATTGATGGAATACTTTACTAAACTTACTATCAATTTATTGTCATTTGTGTACTCTCTTTACAGAATAAGTTAATAAAATAAGATTCACAGGACATCAATCATTGTTAAATAAATGGTTGAAAATCACTTTCAGCAAATCCAAGTTAAAGTAAAAACTTTATTCATTTAGTTTCGAAAAAATTTCCCGAAATCACAAGCATAACGAAAATCAAAATTATTCCAAAATTTGATCTCAATGTATAAGAAAAAAATTAAATTAAACTCATTATTAATATCATAATATTCATAGCGTTTGAAAACCGAAGAATAATGTAATTGAAATAGAAATACTATACTTTTTAGAACAAAATAAATCAATGCAATAAAGTTTTAATTTTTTTTATTCAAATGATTTCAAATTGTAGTTGATTTTGAAGGCTTTTGGCTTTTGATGCGTTTTTAATTACAGTTAATCAAAAACCTGATATTTTTCAAATTGAAATACAATATATTATTTATATTAGTCTTGTATACAAAAGTAAATATTCTATAATGAGATTTATGTAGTAAAAAGTTTGCAATTTCAACAAATCTCAAAACAATCTGATTATTAAATGACATTAAAAATCTAATGAATAAATAAATAAATGACAAATAAATGCAAAACATTCGTTCATCTATTCAAACGATTCTTATAAAGATTTGCCAAAGCATTCGCTGATTGAAAGATAATATCTCTACGGCTGACACCTATCCAAGCGCTGTGCCATTCATCTGGACGTACATTCAGTTTTTGGGACATTACTTGACCGACAGTAACCGCATATCCCGTACTTTTTGCCGCATAATCGATAGGAGTTTCGAAACGCTTCAAGAAATTATTTGTTTCGAAACAATATTAAATAAATGCAATCTCTTTTGCAAACGTTTAAAATAATTGATTACTTCTATTCTGAAATTTCTTACCATTTGATTAACACATTCATTAGGTATTGGTGTCGATTGTGTGTAAACTTGAAGATTAATGCCTAGAACTGGATCGTCCAGAACTATACATCCGATATCATACCATCTGCTGAAATAATATTTATTTTATTCATTATTAAATGGAGAAAATCATATCTTAAATAATTTCATTACTTATCAGATGAAATGTCAACAATGAAATTCTCGACCGAAACAATAACTTGATTCTGAGGAATACTACTTGTATTCATTCTTAATGATTGGATCCTTTCTTCAGCAGCTTTAAGACCAGATTCAAAACCAACCGGTTGTGAAGCTATACTTATCGGTTGTGATGAAATTCCTGATAAAATTTTCAAATTATTTAATCACAAAAACATTAAAAAGTACTGAAATGCATACCAGAAATGGTTGCCCGACCGAAAACTTTTTGAAATGATTCCCGAATCGGAGAAATTTTAGATTCTTTGTCAGACGTGACTATTATATTGATATCCCCTCCAGAATCTGATTCCAATCATAATTAAGAATTCAATTAATTCAATATCATTTCAATCAAGACATAGGCTCTTAATAATTATCTGTATATTATTCACAAAAGTTATAATAAGTTTTCATTTTGAAGTTTTAAATATAGTCTCAAATAATTAGCGATCGATTACTTCTATTTTAAAGTCAATAATAATAATAAAGTATTGTTTTTCTCATTTGTAGTCAAAAAGTTTGTATAACTTTAAAACTTGAAACATATGTTCAATAAAATGACAGGAATTAAAAGTTTTATTTTACATATAATTTGTTTCATTCCCGGGTCTAAAGTCGTAATCATCGAGTCCATTGAGTTCTTCGCCGTTTCGGCCACTTTTGTAATGAACTCATTGTTTGTAAACCACTCTAAAAATCCAGAACTCATTGAATCGGATCTAATCTTTGGAGAAGTACTCAATTCATTAAGCGATACATCAATAGTGGCCTCAATTGGATTCGATGACAACTCTCGCGATTCTTCTGAAACTTTTGACAAATCAATTGTTCCAATAATTGACTTCTCATCAGATTTGTGGTCAACAGTTGTCTCAGTTGTAGTGATTTGTTGGATATTCTCTTTGATTGTCGTTGACATCGCTTTAAATGAATGAATAACTGAATTGAATTGAGTTTATTAATGATAACAATAGTTAATAGCAATAAAAGTGTTATTCAAATGTAATTAATTTAATAATAATATAATTATAATGAAGTGAATGACGTGTACATGAGTGGCCACCATTTGACTCACTTTTTGCAGTCAAAGTGTTTCCTTTGGAACCATTTTTAGTTTCTTTATCATTAAGAAACTCAAAACTTGATTCTCCGTTTGTGTCAGAACTTGTTTCTGACATTATTTCCTATTTATATTTCTTATTTAAAATAATAATAAATAAATGCAATCGTTTTGCAAACGTTTACAATAATATTGATATTAAGGTATGTTTTAAATATTCATTTATTACGTCTATTTTGAAATTGAAGATTTGAGACCAACTCAAAGAGATTGAAAATAAATATATAAATAATAAGATATCTCACACTTTAGTATTATTAGACTTTTACCACATAATTATATGATTAAGAACTTAATATACCGAACATTTAGGTCTATTTGTAATATAATGTCCTCATATGCGCATAGAGTGGTAGCATTAGAAAATAGTGTCAACTATTAATTGGCACTCAGATAACTTGTTACCTCTTCTCAAATACTACCTCTGGTCTCATTCAGAGTTGGCTTTTCAGTGATTTTTTGCGATTAGATTCTATTGGACACAATAATCAGTTCTTAATTCCATTTAAACTTTTCACATCCAATACTTTTTATTGATCTCATTATTATTTAATCCATTTTTCATTGATAACATTCAATGCATTCCTCTCAAAATCTTAAACAATTCATTTGAATGAGTAATACTTCTAATCAAATGATTGCATAAGAATCCAAACTCTAACAAAAATGAAGTATAGATACAGCGTTTGTAATTAGAAATTCTTCTCAGTCTTAAAGATAATGACTTTGGATTTCTCAAAATAAGCTCTAAACTGAGGTCTAAAAGTTTTATTGATCACATATTTTAAAACTTAGTCATTATTAAAAAGTAAAAAGTTTGGATACTTGTAAAATTGAATGAGATGTTAATAATTGGAAAACTTTTGAAATCAATGTGAAGTTTAATGAATAAAATGAATAATAATATGAATAAATTTAGAAGAAATGTGCGATTGAATGATAATATTGCAGACAATTTTAATAATGCAAATGAATTACATTAATAAAGGGTTGAACGAAGGGTGCAATAAATAAAATGATAAAAATGTGAAAAATGGTCCGAAAAGAAGATTTCAAACTCATAAATCATGATTATGTACATTAAATTAATTAACACACTTTCAACGTTACCTAAAAACTGGTAAAATCTATTCACAATTTAATTTAAAATTTGTTTATACTATCATTTCCTCATGATTTAAGTGAAACAAAACAAACACATGATCAACATTGAGATAATAGGATGAAAATATTTACAATTGCTTATAAACTATTTAATGTACCGGTAATTAAAACTCGCATTTAATTATAGCATATATTTATAACACTGTATGAGGTATTGAAGTAATGGATGCATAAAGACATCATAATTAGGTTGAGATAAGTTTTAAAATCTATGATTAATTCAAAGCATTGTCATTCATCATATCATCTCTTAATGGTCTGTCTCTCAACTGATTCATTCAAATTTAATTCTTTAATGATAGCATTTTCATTGTGTGACTGTTTGACTACTCTTTCCAGCAATTTATTACTCAATTTTAGCAAATTTTCCATTTTTGTTTTCTATAATAAAGAATTCAAATTAGTTTCAATGGACAATAGATTGCAACCAATAAATACCTTCAAACTATTTTCCTTCATTTCTCTCTTTGCGCTGTCTTCGGAATTAGATTTAGCCGTTTGTTTGCTCTTATTCTTCACATAAGACTCTGGAACTTGATGTGGCTTTAGTTCATAATAAAAAAATCAATTAAATCAACTCCATATTCAACTAAATTAATATAAATACCGAATAAGTTCGTTTTGGGCACTGTTTAGTTGCAAATGTATCAAAAGCATAGTTTTTAGTATTGACAGCAAATTGTGCGGACTTTGAAATCTTGTTGAAAGATTTAGCATTTCGATCAACTCTAAAGTCACAAATATATACATCTTCTTCAGTGAATCCTTTTGGCCGTCCCTTACAGTAAGTATTGAGATCGAGAACACAACAAATTCCTTTGACTTCTTCGATTGGAACCCATTCAGTGAGTGGTGAACGAAGCACTTCATTAATGAAGAACTTTCTGGAAGGCTCGTGATAGGTCTCACTCGGCCTTAAGAAGTGATGACCAAATAGTAATTTCTGTCCATTTTCATTGATCGCTAGATTTTGTACTCGAAATAAGATATAATCCATTTTTGACTCTTCTATTGATGAACTACTTTTAGGCTTGTCTTTGGCCGAAACTTTTCTGTTCAAATGTTTCTCATCTTCTTTTGAGCGATAAATGTAAACACAATCACCTGATTTTATCTTCAAATCATTTGAAGTGAGTGTTAAGTAATATTTATAGTTTGTTATCAAATTGGGTGTGATTTGACTTTTAGGTAATGGTATTTCCTGAAAGTTAAGGCAAATTAAAATTAGGATCAATTGAATAAAAAGTGAGATTTTGAATAACTTACTGAAGGAACAGCTCGTGGTTCACACATTTCACAGAAATAGTCGCCATCCGTTGATTTAACTCCAACACATTCGCAATGTTGCCATATCTATCAGATACAAATTTCAATTCAATTTAATACCAAATTCACTCAAATACTGTCTTTCAATTGCTTTTTCAGACTCACCTCACATTTGTCGCACTGAATCATTTCTCCTTCATCTCTAAGTATACCACAAATACATCGTATGACCTCTTCTTCTTCTTCATTCTTATCAATTTTAATGTCTGGCCTCTTCTGTTCGCTGTCATCTTTTTTCTCATTATCAAGAAATGGGACTTTAACAGAATCCAAAGCAATATTAGATTCGTTTAATTTTAGAATTGATTTATTGGAAACATTACTCAAAGGTTCTGATAATTCTGTACTCAAAGTTTCTATGTTTGATATCATTAAAGGAGTATCTATTTGTTCTGCAGTATTGGAATTGTTATCACCCGATGACAAAATATCTTCGATAAAAGGTTTCTTTTCACTCATGATTTTTTGGAATTCATTTTTTAATTCGAGTAAATATTGATCGATTGCATTGCTATTATTACTGATATTTTCAGTGCTTTCAATATTTAAAGATGGACTTAATATTTTCATGAATTCCAATTCAAAACTTTCGACCGTTTTATAAAATCCGCATTTTATTTGTGAGAGAATGCATGATAAGTCCAAAGTTTTACGTTTTGAAACTGAATTATGAGATGATTTCGAATCAGACGATCGGTTAGAGTCTAAAGAATCTAAATCTAAGTTAATATCATTTTGTTTGCGAATTATCGATTCGCTGACATCAGAAAATATTTGCGCCAATTTTGCTGTTCGAGTCAACTCTTCATTGCTCTCAGCCTTTGCCAAACCTCTGGTACGGACAGAACGAGAGGAATTGAGTGCCATTAGAGTAGTTATGAAGCAATCTTTATCTGTCTTTAAATCTTTTCCTTTACTAACATCTTCTTCTTTGAAAGAGAGACTTAATTTCCTTTCTTTTTCTTGTAAAATAAGTTTCTTTGAGCGAAATCGACGTAATTTTTCATAATTTCTAAGCAAAAAACAGCGGTGTTTTAAAATATAACAACTTTGTTGATGAGAAAGTGTTTTCATTGGCTGTAAAAAAGATGGTTTACGTAACGATTGTGTGTTGCAATTACTGCCACTTTTAGTTTGATGCATATCTTTGCGACGCTTTCGCGAACATTCGTCTGAAAGCTTAGCAATTGAAACGTCTTTTGTGCTCTCATTTTTATCCACTTTTTCTTTAGTTAAGAGTCCGTTAACTTTTTGAGATCGGCCTCCGATATAACCCCTACACTTAATACTTCCACATTTGCAAACTTGTTGGGTCTCAATATTGAAATTATGAAAATTATAGTCATATGAAAGTTCTTCATTCGGCAAAATATCGCGCAAAGCAAACAGCCCTATCCTATAAACTCCATTTACTGACCACTTTTGCATTTCACAATTGGGTTCACAGCCATGATTCACAAATCTTCCCTCATTTCCCATTCTATAGCCGTCGATAACCATTCCTGAGTCCAGATTAAGGCAATAGTGGTGCTGATCATTTTGATACCTTTCAGTCATTCTGTGTTTGAAGAGTTGTTCGCTCACCACTTCTCCGATATACTCGAGGATGAAATCTCCGCCCTTTATGGGTTCGGTAGTCCTTATACCCCATCCGCGTTCACATGTCATGAATCGCTCCAAACCAGGACTCCAGTCATGCTTTTGTATCCTCTGATTTTGACAAAACTCTTCGCACGGACAGGACTGAGGAGAACATTCCTGATACATAAGTCTATTGAGACAGTCGAGACCACAGCCTCTATCAGTACTATTTTGAGGTTTAGCACACGTACAACTCTGAACCGGACATTTGGATATTGGTTTCACGTCTACGAATACATTAGATTTCACGCGTTTATAATTAGAGGAATTCGAATCATTTGACAACTGATTTTTGTGGTTCTGATACCATAAATCATAGCTCAACAGAAAGTCATTATTTTCTTCAAAATTTACATCTTTATTATCACAAATAGGAAATTGAATCGATTTTTCTATTAATTTTGTCTCTTCTTTTAGTGCAGTTCCCGAATCATCACTCAATGACTTAACCATCTTTTGACTGTCATTTAATTTATCTGTCATTTCATTATTAGACACAGTTTTGTCACTTTTGAAATCTTCGGAATATTTACCAGATTTAAGATATTTCTTATACGGAACACTTCGTTGAATAGATTTAATTCTATGAATTTTCTTATTATTGTCAGTGTTTTGTTTCTTCGAGGGTTCGGTAACCAAATAAACGGGTGCTTCAGAAACACTGCTCTGTTCACTCATATAGGCTTCGGTTGAAGATATGGAATCGACGCTTGCTTTGGACATTCTTCGCTCACATTTCAATGACTTACTGCTAGTATTTGACACTTTTTTATCCACTGATACATTATCGGTTTGATCTGGTTTTTTGCTGTAATTATTAGTTCTTTTACTTTCACTTAAATTTGAATTTAATTTTTTCTCTATAATATCAGCTGAGTTTTGAGGCTGTGATGATTTACGCCTATTATTAGACTTATTCGATACAATCTTATCAATTTGTCGACTTTTATCGCTTGATTGTTGACTAGAGTTTCTCTCTTTTGAAGGAGAGCAGAGTTTTGGAGAAACTATTGAGTGGTTTGATGTGGAATGAGGTCGCTTTGCAGTCAAAACTTGTTTCACAGCATTTTGTTGTTTATGTGCAGCGCTTTTATCACTTTTAACACGTTTTCTTGGTTTTGTGAATCCAGTCTTATTTACAGATCTCTTTCTTTTGGGTACATTTCGTTCATCACTAGTGCTGGCACTTGAGTCATGTGTCTGAGACACTGTTTTAGTGTTGTTATCGCGCGCACTCTTATTACTACTAGAGCTTTGTTGGGGTTGTTGTTGTTGTTTCTTTGCAGTTGAGCTCTTATTTAATCCGTTTTGTCTTCTATTGGATGACTTATGTTTGACGTTATCGACACTTTGACTCTTCAACTTCATTATATCATTATAAGTATTACTAATATTTGAATTACTTGTTGCACAAATAGACAAACATTCCTTGTTCTCAATCAAATCCGCATCGATTTTTGCAAATTTGTCAATAGATAACTTATTTGCAAAGCTTTCATCATTCTTGCGCTTTTTATTGCATTCCTTATTAACATGAATTTTGTTATTAAATGGATTGTCATTTAAAGTATACTTTTTGATACATTGTTCTATTGTTTCGTCGATAGAGTTTTGCGCTTTGAGTGATTCACATATTATAGGCGTAACATTATTTCCAGAGTCAGTCAGTCTATCACTTGCTGTACTGGTGTTAGTGTGAGAGCCAGTTATGCCCCACAAACTCATGCGATGCCCGTCTGATGCGCCGCTCCTTGAGCTTAAGCATCGCTTTTGATCGCTTGGGAGCACCACTTGTTGGCAACTATTACTAATACTATTATTGTTGACTTTTCTAACTTTATTAGAACTGTTATTCACTGTTTCAGATTTAGCTGATTTTGAATGAGACTGTTTTCTAGTGTTAGAAGTTTCTAATTTTGTGTTACTGTTTGTCATACCGTTCGGATCCATTATTTCAGACTTAGTATCGAGTGATGAAGTCTTCGGGCTGTTATGAGTGCCTGACTTCTTGCCTTTCACTTGAACTCCGGGCGAAACTGTTGTCGAATCGTTGCTCATTAGACTATTAACTGATGACATCCTTCTCTTTAACTCAGTATCACCGGTACTACCATTTGAATTGTTGTGATCAACAAATGGCAAAGTATTGAGTTTGTTATCACTACAAACAGCTGATTGATTATGACTTGCATAGAGTTGACTCGAACTTGAAGTTGTCATTATTGTTGCATTTGTTGTTTGTTTGCTTTCAATATGCCTGTGATGACGCTTTTTCAATGGAAGCCTTTGTTCGTTCGCACCTGAGGAGCCATTACTTGAAACATTCACTAATGCAGTCGAAACTTCACATTTCTTTTCAATCTTTTTACCTCCAGTTTGTTCTGTTTGATTTACACTAGTATTCAATTTCTTTTTGTTACTTTTCTTAATCACTGGTGGTTTCGAACTATCAATACTATCATTAGTTGAGTTGAGACTACTTTCCATTTGAAGTTTCTTTATTTTCATGGATTTAAGAAAGTTTCTGAATTGGAATACAGTGGGCAACAACTGTCGTGATTTGCAATCATTACTAGCGTTTGGAGTTCTTTTGACGATTTTAAGTAGTTTTAAACTTTTAGTGAGATTCTCGATTGTCAACAACAGTTCAGGGGTTGTTTCGATTCGCACCTCTTTATGTCTTGAATGATGCTTTCTGTGATGCTTTCGTCTCACATGTTTTCGTGAAGATGAGGATGAAGTCAAAGGTATATTCATTGGTGAGACTTGTGATGCGTGTGACAAATGGGAGACATCATGAGAAACGTCATGAGAGATGTGAGACGATTCGCGTGAAATCAAATCATTATTTATATTCATTTCTGAAGTTTCTGAGTCTTTCTTATTTTCTTCAATTAGTTGTCTCGAGTCTGACTCATATGAGCTCACATTTTGTTGAATAAGATTTTCATCATTTAAATCGACTCGAGAATCAGATGACAAAGTTTTTTCAGCTTTTTGTTTGGATTTATTGCGAGCTTTTCTATTCTTAGATCTACTTTTTCTTTGATTCGCTCGACTTGACTCATATTCATTATTTAATATTGAATTATTGGAATCCAGCTGTGAATCAATAGTTTTAGTGATGGTTTCTGTTTGATTGGTTCGCATTTCTTTCATGAGTGATTCGTTAATCTTCTTTCTTTGCCTTGAATTAAATGCGGGCGAATCAGAACAAGACTGTTGTGAAATGTTGTGACGCGTTTGTCTCCAATCACTGGAGTTTGAAATATTGAATTGTCCGAACTCTAGATCATCGGTTTCACTGGTTTGAAATTGAGAACATATCGAATCTTTTATACTTCGAACTAACAATTCGAAGTCATCCTCACGTTTTTGAGTCATAAATGGCTGATGTGTTGAACTCGAATGGCATCGCGGGTACGGCAGAAAATTTCTGCTCATAATTGGCATCAGATTCATGGGAACTCTTAAATCATTACTTGTGCCGTCAGTTGTGTTGGAATTATTCAAGAAAATCTCAGTTAATTGAACCAGATTTGAAGAATTGGATCCAATCGGAGCTGAAGACGATGATTGTGGCAATAGATTAGAAGATGAGGCAAACAATTCAGCACTTCTTACAGCAAAATTCAAATCGTTTTTATCACTTTTTGGGTCATTAGAAAGTGTTGATGAAATACTATTTATTGACTGCGTATTATTCGAGTCATTTTTGGTTGATTTCGTTGACTTCTTTTGTTTTTTACGAGTATTCGCTGGTCTGGAGTTTAGTTGAGAATTGTTTTGTGAAGTGGAAGCACTCACTGCTAGCAATTCGGTGTCACTAATCGACTGATGTCTATGCGGTGATTCTCCCTGTGATTGAATTCCACTGTCAGGCGAAGCCTTTTCATGTTGAAGAGATTCCAAACTCAAATTCGGATGATTTATGTCTGATATATGAGGAACTGATGTTAGGAAATGATTGATTTTTTCGTTATTATTAATAACAGAACAAATTTCATTCGGTGTCTGTGTTATAACAGAATTAGAATACGTTAAGTCGCAATCAATACCAATGCTATTCTTTTCCGCATTAATTGATGCCATTTTTTCATCTGAATGTCTCATTGGGTCACAACTTCTTGACTGCGATTTCTTAGATTTTGATTTCTTCATTTTATTTTGAGACTTCGAAGACCTTTTATTTTCGTGATTTTTAGTATTTTTGCCTTTTTTAGACTTTTTGTTTTTATTTTTGAACGATTTGCTAGAATTTGTCGACACAATAGTATCGGTTCCAACACTTCGACTCTTATTCGGAACAAGAGATTTTGATTTGGCAGTCATGATGTCTTCACTATCAGTTTGTACTTGAACTGCAACTGTAGCTGTTGTCGGAGTTTTATGGCTCTGTTGTGCAGTAGAGTTGGAACCAGTAGTGAGAGCTCGTTCGCGATTCTGTAAGTGTGGGATTCGATAGCTTCGAAGTCTTTGTCTTTCTTCTGCAGGATCTCGTTTTTTGTAGGCATGCATTGAATTCGACTGATTATAATTCATTGGACTGTTTATACTAATCGCTGGACTGTAACAACTGCTCTCACATGAAACAGAAGACGGTTGTGATAATGGTGTTGATGGCATTAGACTCTGTTGTGAACTAACTTTTCTTCCATTAGAAGAGTCGTCATTCCTGTGAACACCACTTTTATTCAAAACGGAAGCTTTTGATTGTTTCAAACTTTTAGGTGTCTGTGAATGTTCTCCTTTTCTATGAACATAATTGAGTTCACTGTCAGACGAGTCACTATCACCGGATGCACTCGAACTGGAGTCAGAGCCAGAACTACTACCACTACTCGAACAGCTATAGCTCTGACAGCTGTCACTTGAACTGTTTGATGAGGAATATGAAGAACCGCTACCACTACTACTGCTACAACTTCTTGAAGAACACGGAGAAGAACTTTGATCCGAATGTCTGCTACAACTAGGACTTCGACTACGACTACTTCCATAAGAACTATAACTTCTATCATTACGTTTACGTCTGTGACGATGTTTTCTATTGATTTTAATAGGAATCGGTTGTCTCTTCCCTTTGCCCGCATGTCTCCAACACTGACAGTTCTCTTCATGTTCTTCATCATCGTTCACATCATTAATAACTCCCGAAACGGCTTCTGAAACACTCAACTGTCGCGTCGAAACAACTATAGAATTGAGTTCTGGCTTTTTGTTCGGAACCGAATTAGTTCTTCGCGTTGCCATTAATCGTAACTTAAGAGGTCCGCCATTGCTATCATTTCCCTGTTTAACAATAGAAAACTCGCAGTTCTCGTTATTATCCACTTCTGAAACACTTGATATCGAATTCGATTCATCGCTTTCGCTCTCCGAATAGTTCTTTGCAATTGTTCTCAACTTTTTATTGTTATTATTATTACTATTATTATTGCGAACGTATTTATCATTACTTCTAACAGTTTTAATGTTTTGATGGTTTGAATCATTCAAATCAGTTAATGATTTGGAACTGTTGTCATCGGAATCACTGTTCTCTTGATTATTCTTATGTTTTTGTTTTCTTCTGAGTTTTCCCTTTCGATGTTGTGTTCGTTTATTACGAGAACTGTTATTAAGTGACAAATTGTTTCCGTGTGAAGACACATAAGAATCTAATATTGCGTTCGACTTATTCGATACCATTCTCATGATTACCACCAAATGTCTAGTTTTCAAACAATTCATTCAACATTTATTTCATTATAAATCAAATCAAAAACAATACAAACAATAAACAAATATAAGTAAAAGTCAACAAAACATTTATCAATTTAAAATTCAATTATATATTAATGTAAATATTTGTCAACTATTTGTTTACAATCAATATTTGGAAAATTCTTATCAATATTTATATGAAATCAAAATCAAAATATCATTCAATTGTGACTTACTGTCGACCGAAGTCGTCATTTTCTGAAGAATAATTCTTAGTGACATTTCTGAATAAAAATCACAATTAATTTGTTTAATAATTGATTATTTTATAAAATGCATCCATTTTTAGGTCTTATATTTATTAATTGATCACTTTTAAGATGAGAGAACGTATACCAAAACATGGCTTCTCTTCTTTCAAAACAATCAAAAGTCATTCATTACTGGAGCCAAATGTATGGCACCATCTCTTATATAATACTTAACTTCAATCGATCAAAACTTTCAACAAATTATTTCATGCAATCAAACCATCAATTATGTCATTTTTATCTCTAAATAGCATTACATTGTATTGAAACTTTTGCCTAATGTTTAAAAACTATTGACTAATGAAATAAACATAATGTATATAATAATTAAATATAAATAATTTTATTTACACCTAAAAAATTGAGAAAATATGTATTCTATAGCCATTGTTGAGCTGTATTGGCCGAGAGATCCATTAGTTTCCAGGCGGCCTTTGGATCGAATTCGTTTTGATCTCGAAATAACACCCAAACGTAATGAATCCTTAAAATCTTTTCCTAAATGTAAATCACAAAATACTTATTGAAGAATAAAACATTCGAATCACTAATAGTAGACATACAGGATCTCCTTCAACAATATTTCCTTTTGAATCTCTTAAGACCATAATTTGTTGTGTTTGAAAAGTAATGATAAGAACGGGTCCGTTTTCCATCATCTTTCCCATCGCTAACTATAATTGTTATCATTTCTCCATTAAATACAATTACAAGATCTCTTTATATAACTTTGTCTATACTCACGTCAACATTCATAATGTCTAAAATCTTTGATTCAAACTTATGGCCTAAACTTTTAGCTTGTTTTATAGGTGTTGCCAATGCATTGAATGGCTAAATGATTGATTTGAAATCAATTTAACAATAAAAAGTTCAACATATGATTCAAAAATCAATTGAATACTAACGGCTTCATTACACCAGTCTTTGAGAATTTCGAGATCTCCGCGAATCATTGCTTCCAATATATTAGGAATTATATCGTATTCACAGTCTTTTAAGAATTGATTTTTATCAAAATTTGGATCAATTTTGCAGATTTCTGTCAAAACTTCAGATAATTCTGTTTTTGAAAAGATTCCACCGAATAATTCCGAGACTTTATCGGTGATGAGTCTGGAGGCTCTGACAACTGGATTATCGCTTTCGTCGTATTTCATTTTCCAGTCAAATATTTTATTGACGTACGCGTTGTTGTCCTTAAAGTTTTGCCAACTTTGATACCAACGCGAGTCTTTATGCAATTCAACGCCTGTCGCCTCTCTAATAATACAAATATCTTATTAAGATTGATATTAAGAAACTTGAAGTCAATCATAACCGACTCGTTTGGTTCGATTGGTTTTTCAATGACTGTACGCTCTGATTGTTCTTTTCTTTTCCTAAGCTTAAGCGGAGGTTTATATACTTTAGCGCCAGAAAGAGGTGTTTCTTCTATTTCTTCCTTCACTGCTTTCACTGTCTTTTAGTGATAGATTCAATCAATTCATTAGAAAACATAATTTGAGTTCATATGCAATGAATACCTGCGAAACTGTTTTGAAGGCATCGCTTCGACTGATTTGTTCGGTTTGTTTAGCGATGGCTTCAGCAGCACTTTTGGCTTGTTTTGAAAATTCTTCTGTCATTTCTAAACCTTTTTTACCGATTTCTGTTTTTTGTGCTTCTTCTAAACCTTTACTAATTTTGTCCTTAAAGGCATCCAATTGTTCAATAATCTGTTGGGAACCTTTGGCTGTCTCTGATTCTATGTTTTGCTGTCAACAAAACATTTCACATTCATTAACAAATTCATAACAACTTTCAATAATTCAATCAAAACTAAAAAATCATTTACAAATTTTTGTCGTGCTTTTTGAAGAGCATCCGATTCTTCCAACTTTTGTGCCTCTTCTCGGAATTTCTTAATACTTTCTTTCATTTCTTTATTTTTAGCCATTTCTTGCTTTATATTATCCAATACTTGTCCCAAAAACCCCTTTCTTTGAGGCGGCGGTTGAGAGGAATACAAACGCGACTAAAAAATTTTTTAATTAGTTTTAAATTTATATTATTTTCAATTTAACTAATAATAAGTAATCAATTTTTATTACAAAAGTTTCATTTGAAAGACATGCCGAACATTGAAACCAATTTTTATTTAAAACTAATTGAGGTTTTCGTAAAATAAAACCATTTGTTAATCGTATGGATGTCTTTGTGAAGTTCATCAGTAAATACATTGAAAATCCTATTATTAAATATGAATATTTGAAACTTTTGTTTAATTGAATTGAATTGTTTTGAACTGAAAGCACGCGTAAAAAGTGAGGCAATCATTGACTTGAATCACTTCATACTTACAAATGGGTTAATCCATAAATATGTCAATTTTCACTTCAGATTCAGAACCAAAACTTTTCTTAAAGTTTATACAAGTTGTAAAGCAATTATTTCAATAATAAGATTATATTTACAAATAAAAAACCAATTTTTCATTTTAAAATTATTTATTGAACCCAAAAAGTGAATACAAGTGAATATTTGATTAATTGTAAGTTTTATTAATGATAATTATTTTTAACATGAGCTCAAATTCAAGTGAAAGTTAGCTTTTATTCACGAAACTCGTGATTAAGAATAAATTCACACGATTTTATTCATATTTAACTTGAAATTTATTTTTCAATTCTGGAAAGAAAATTAAACGAATAAGTATTTACTATAACTAACAGTAATTATAGCAAAGTTTTTGAAAATTCATCCCGTGTTCCGCTCGAACGCCACAAACAAGCCAATGGACTAAACCTAAGAAGCAATAGTATTAGCATTTTATACTCAAGTGAAACTCGAATGCTGTCAATGATATCTAAAAAGGCAAAAAATGGGCAAAAAAATGAGCAAAACATCTATTAAATGAACAAATATTTCTATTTTCTTAAAAATGAATTCATTGTTTGAGATGACATATAAAAAATATTTTAAATTATTATAAATTTTAAATAAATTTGACAAAAGTTCACATAATATTGCAAAGTGAAGATAATTCATGTCCTCTGACTATTATCTGTGGCTCTTGAGTTTGAGTGGTTTCTTGATCTGCGAGTGGTAGAGATGTTGTCTGCTGTTGAAGATTAGAGGCTTTCATTTTGATGACAATCCCTCCCTGTTGTAGAACAATCTTATCATTGCGAACAACTGATGGCTGCACTTCTTTATGTTCACTTTGTTGTAATTGTTGCTCTTCTTTCACAGAAGTCACGGCTTTTTCAGATTCAAAAATATCAGACAAATCGTGTTTTACCTCTTTATCATTGAGAGGTATCTCGAACTCAATTACTTCTATTTTCGCGTCTTCACTACTAAGTTGTTGCTCTTCATTAGTATTGTCTTTCATTTGATTATCAGTTAATGTGTTGACATTCAAATCATTCATTTCAAAGTCTTTGTGATCTTGTTCTTCAATTTCACATTTAATAATGTTTTCATTGATAACAATATCACTTAAATTGGGTTCCGAAACAGTATCACAATTTTCGGTTAGCAATGAATTTGCGTCACTATTAATGATATCTTGAGATAATTGAGTTTTAATACTTTCCTCAGACATATTTGGCTTATCATTGATTTCGTGGTCATTATTAATGTCATCGGATATTTCGTTCTGAGCAATAAAGTCAGTCAAACAGAATGGATGATAAATTTTTCCGTTGTGATTGACCGCATTCTTAAGCCTCCACTCCTCCTCTTCTTCATTCCATTGTTGGTCAAACTTTTCAGAACAAACCGCACAAAAATTCAGTGATTCGTCTTTTTCTGCGATAACAGTCGCTAACGGAAGCTCTTCTTCGACATCAGATTCATTGTCTTCAGTTAAGAACAAATTAGTGCTGTCCTCTTCATCTGTGACTTCTTTGTATTGACACCAAAGATTCAACGGGTAGTACCAGTTCCTTCTCATTGAAGTTGCCGTTGAATTGGGCTTTGCTTTATCTCTTCTGTTTTGCCTGAAATGCCAGTCGAGATGTTTGGAATATCTAGTTTTGTCGCCTAAAAATGGATGATTTTTATCATCAAATCTAAGCGAACAGTTTGTACATTGAATTCCATTATAAAGCGCTGCGATAACAGACGGACGGCTCAACTTCAATGAATCTGAAGCTAAACGTATCGGCGGATCAACCGGTAAACTCTTTTCTTCCTCTTTCTTCTCGATCTTTTCATCTTTTGGTAGTGTTTGTGATGGATTTGATTGTGAAGTATTACTGCTGATCATTCCAGCGGCTATTAATTTGGATAATAAACTGTTGACATCAGTAGGTTTTTGAGGTAAAGACAAAGTGTTAGTTGTTTTGGGCACAGCATTAGTTTCAGACGTGGCTTTTTGTATAATATTATTCCACAAATCAATGCGTCGCTCATCAGAGAGCTTGACTCTAGGCGTCGGTCCGTCTAATTTCAAAGTATGAGTACCTGAAGAGTCGCCGTCAAACCATACAGTAATAGGCGGTCCACCAAATTTAGCCGGATATGGCTGTCCGTTCAGTATAATCTCTTTTGCGGGTCCGCCGAATTTTATTCTCTGCGCCACCAGATTTTCGCCGTGAAAAAAAGTTTTTTGTTGACCATTGAATTCGAGAAAAACAAATTCATTGCTTCCTCTGTCGATATCGATGAAAACTTTTGTTGGCTTTCCTTCAAAACTGATTTGTCGCGGATCTAACAATTTAGGATCGATTTTAATGAGTTGATCGAACTTTGCGTTTTGCGGCGCATTCAATAAGACAACTGCTGTCGTGTCGTCCAAATAAAATAACTTTCTTAGCTTTCCGTCGACTAACATTGTAAACGTGTCGAGTGGTTCAGGAATTATCACACGATTTGAATTGTTATTAACTGATGCAGAATTGTTTTGTGATTCAATCAGTTGTCGCTCTACTTCTCTGACCAAAACGTCGTGATCGGCAGAACTGATGGCTCCCGAACGAAGCTTTTCATGCGCTTCATTTATCATAGAATCGAATTCTTTCCTGTAATCCCTGTCCTGACCCCATGAAGGAAATGAGGAATTAGTTCTATCAATACAATTAGAATTAACATTAGGTAGAAGTTGGGAATGAACACTGTGTGGATTGATTTGCGTCATTCCGCTTGATATCGGTCTGTTTGAACTCATTGTCGTCACAACATTTTGATCAATGCGTGGAATTTTCACATTAGAAATGGTGAGCATTTCCGGCTGGGCCAAAATCGTGGGCGCGGGGATTGTGGTCGGAACTGGAGGCTGACCTCCAACACCTACCTGCACAACAGGTGTCGGAAGTAAACCAGAAGAATGCGTAACTGAAGGCTGATTAGTAGGTATCGGAACATTTTTCTGAGCGATGAACTGATTCTTATTAATATTTGGACTTTTACTTCTTGGTCTATGAGGTGAATAACTGTTTGTTTGTCTCATTGCAAATGAAGGGCTTTGTTGGCGATTCACTCCTGTCGGGCTTTCTCTCACTCTATCCGTTGGACTTCGACTCCACCGATGAGTAGGACTTCGAATCTTTTGATTTATAGGACTCGGACTTCTATGACTTCTGCTTCTTTTACGTTTTTTAATCTTTTTACCATTTGGACTGTTAGACCGAAGCATTTGATGTTCTTTTTGTTTTAATTTGTATTCTTTTTCCTGTAAAGAGTTGTAAATTCAATAAATATATAGTTTTGAATTCTTTCCATAAAACTTCTGTAAACAATTCAAGCGGTGTTTTCGTAAATTTGGTTTTATTCAAGTCATAATATTTGGAGAAATAATTATTTTAATGTTTTAAAACATTAATCAATGAATTGAACGCAAATATACTGTAATCTAAATTTGTAGGAAATTTTGAAATTGTTATTTGAAATACATATGAAAGCAAATGATTGATCTTTTCTAAAGCAGATTTGAAAGCATTGAAAAATATGGCATGAAATGTGGTTTTAAGGTTTTAGTGAAAGTTGAGAATGATTTTTGACAAACCTGTAGAGCTCTGGCATGTTCCGCGAGTTTTCTCTTTTCATTTAGCATTTCTAACTCTAACTTTTGTTTCTGCAATTGCAACAATTCGTTTTGCTTTTGAATCAATTGCTTAGCAATTTCTGCTTCAGGTGCAGAACCAACCGATGGCTGAAGAGTTAGCGCTGAGACTTGTTTCGCATCATTAAAGAACTTGGGATTAATGTGAACCTGTTGTTGATGTGTTGGAGGCTTATTAGGAGTTGACTTGACCACTGACTGTAGAGCAGGTTTTGCATTGATTGGTGTCTTATCATTAGGTTTGGTATCAGGTTTGGGAGCAGTTATAGGCCACGCGGGGTCTAACTGTTGATGGATTCGTACGTCTATTGCATACAACTTTCGGGCCGCAAATATAGAACTCCAGGTTTGTCTCAACTTGTATAATGATAAACGAGTTTTTTCATCAACTTTTTCAAACACTTCACAAAAAGTTGAGACAATGTTTTGTGTAAATAACTTCACGTAAACATTGCCCACATTTTTACAAATCGAGTCCAATAAATACAAAATCGGCAGCTTTTTATCAGATGAGACCGAATTGAGTCGCTGTTCAATACATTTTACGATTTCTGGCGCTTTTGTGTCCTTATAGTCCTCGGCCAACATCGTCAACATGTTTATCAGTGGCTTTGAATTAAACGATAAATCATTTAATGATGACTTGTATTCACTGATGGGATCGCTTTCTACAGCTGTTTCCATCTCTTTATCGAACAATTTATTTATTATTTATAACTTATAATTGCATTCAATTATTACTTATATTTATATCAATTATGATATTCTTCTTCAATCAATATTGTATTGAATCACATGAGAAGTGATTTCAATTCAAACTTTAATAATGAATAATTAAATCAAATACAAAATAATAACAAATCTAATAATGAGTTTAGAAATAATGGAATATTCAGTGAATCGAAGCGTATGTCACAAATAAATTGACGATATTTTCCATATTATTATTATTGACCGAAATATTCATTCAATTAAATAACAAAAATGATTCGTTGAGTAAGAGTTACACAAATCAATGCATTGTTTGCAATATTTATTCATTTTTATGGAATTGACAATATTTTGACAGTATTTATGAAACTTGAATACAATAAAAATTGGATTAAAATGATTACCAATTTTTACATTTTTATAATCGTTTGTTTTCCGAAAATATGATGTTTGCCTTCAGTACTAGTTGTAACGAAAATTACATAAGCATACGATGGCTGACATTCTCCAAACTTCAATATTAATAGACTTGAGTTTTATACAGGTATCAACTTTTCCTTTTATTGAACAACTCATACATTATAGTACTATAACTTTTAATATTACTTCAAAAACAACAGAACTCTATCTTTTGGATATCAGTTATCATTATTTCAAGAGAATATTATTATTTTTTCATTGGAAAACTAGTCAATTGATATCTGAGAGACTCTTAACCTTCAAATTCTACTGTATATTCAGAATAGATTCACACAATTTCATAATCAAACACTACTATAATATAACTTTTAGAAATTTGATAATAAAAGTTATTCATAAAACAGTAAATTGTATTGATTGAGACTTACATTTTATGCATGGATTCTTATAGAGTAACATAACTTATAATTTTAATCATATTTGACTCATGCCCTTATGATTTAAATTGATAATTATGTAAATGTTGTCTATAAAAAATGATTTATTATTTTATAGCAAAAAGTAATGTTTTACAGATTTTTCTCAATAAATTCTTCTATTGTTCTTCTAGTCTATTATTTAGTTAATATCACAGAAACAAATAAAAACTACTTTTTGTTCAATACATATAAAAGTTACACCATTTGAATAAATAAAATAATAATACTATCTGTTGCGCCGTTTCTTTTTCTGTTTAATCATTAGATCAAAATCAATCCTATTTAAATTAAAATTAAAATACAATTAAAGGCATTCAGAAAAATATATCTTATGTTTAATTATAGAGAAGAACTGAGAGTTATTCAGATAAAAGAGCGTTAGATATTATTAGCAGCGAATTCATCGTCGAAACTGTTTTAGAAAAAGCAAATAATTAACATTAGATCTTAAATAACATAAACTTGTGTTTGAAATACACAAAAATTGAAGTGAGAGTTAGAATTTCAAACTAAGGATTAAATCAAATTGAAAATAAGGATAAAATGCAACATATATTAGATATACAATAAAATGATAAATTTATTTATAATGACAAAAATAATTTAAATACAAAAATCGGATACAGAATCATAAACAAAAATCAGACAATCAATGCAAAGGATGATAATGACAATGAGTTTAAGACATACAGTAAGTCATCTACAGTTGTAAACTTACTTTTTGACAGGTTCTGGTATTGCTATGTGTTCTATAGGTATGATTTCACTCAATTCAGACAACGAACTAATAAATTTCAACTTTTTTGAAAATTTTGAACTAAATTTAATATTAGAATAAGTGTTAAAACTTTATATGGAATCTGAAATGAATTAGAAATACCTGATGAATGGTTTACTCATAATGATGAGTGTTTTCAACCAGAAAGTTGGGTGAACTAAGTATAGGCCTTTCAAATTCTTCTTTAATTTTCTATCAATCATATAATAGCAGCGCTTAAGCCAACTGAAAGTGGGCATATTATTGCCAAGTGTTCCACCGCCAGCGTTATGAAAATATATTAAGATGTAATCGTCAGCTATTAGATTGTGAAGTGTTGTCAAAACATACCTAATAATCATTTCAATAAAAATTAATCAATTTCTTATGTTTTATGTTATTTTTCAATTCATTTACATGAATAAGTTGTCCATAACATAATTGTAATCTTTTCGCGAACGATCGGGTAAATAACAGGCGGAAAAAACTATTATTGCGGGACTTGAGCCTGAAATAAATATTTCACCTTTTATTGAAAATTCATCAAAATTATGATCAAATTTTTGATAGACATTAAGATCAGTTTAAAAGATAAGTTATTTGAACGAAACTGAAGAAAACTAAGTTTAAGAAAATAAATACCCGGTTGATGGCTATTGTCTTGAGAAGCATTGGAGTGAAAGTAACCGCCGTGTGATATCACTTTTTTATAGGGATCGATTACTTTCATATCAATTGGCTTTATGTCACCTTCAGGTCCGATTGGACACGATTGACTCCACGCTCTAATTTCGTCTAATTCTTCTCGAGCCGTTAATTCGTTGATTTGATGGGATTGTTCTCCTGACTCGTGTTTATCTATTATTCAATAAAAATTTTTAATCAATACATAAAACCAAAATTTGAATGCATGAAAAATTATTGAAATACCAATCAATTCATCATTTGTGAAAAACTCTCTATTGACAGGTATTTTTTTCTTTGTTGTTGACGGGCGTCGAACCAAACCTTTAAATGTTTTCAAAATAATTATTATTGAAATTAGAAAATAGCATTAAAGCGAAACATTCAAAGAGTCGAGAAATAAAGTACAGGAATAAGACTCTAATGCATGAGTTACAGAGCTTGAAATCAGCATAGAATTAGTCGTTCAGTTAAAATAGATTGAAAATCAGAGCTTCACATGAGTTGCAACACTTCAGTGTATCCTAACCTCTATTATTATGTTCTTCATCAATGGTTAGCTTATTCATATTGTTTTCATTGATTCTGTCTTTGTTTTCATTATTAAATTCAATATTGACTGTAGACAATGGATGTGTGATAGCGTCAGAACCAGAATTGAGAGTCGGTGTCATATCATCCGAAGAATTCAAAATTTGTTGCAAATTAATTCTTGGGCTAATCTTTTTTCTTTGACTTTGTGTGAGTGATGTGTTTCTCTTGAAAGATGAGATCTCATCACTTTCTTCAACAGTCAATTGACTTATATCTGTGCCCGAAGAGGTAGACTGAGTTTCTGGAGAAGGAATTGAATGCATCGGAGCTTTTGTTGCACTCTCTTCTTTCTTTTGTCCGTCAACTACATCTATATTGATTTTATCAGTACTCAATTCAGTTGTATTCGACTCTAAAGATAAACATAAAGTAGAAAACATGCAATTAATGCTCAATTACAAAAAAATCATAATAACTATTATCTTCTGTTAAGCTTATAAATAAAAATAATGAATATTCACCGGTGTTTTGTATAATATCTTCACTGATAATAGGTATGGGTTGAGGCAAAATTTTATCCTCGAGATTATCGCCAATTCCAGTATAAATGATAGATTCGGGACCGAATGAATCAAATTCGAATTCAATTTCATTATTAATACCATTATTTAGGCCCCAGTTATTGGCCAAATCATTGTCATCTTTTTCTGTTTGATCGTTAACATAATCACCAACTAATTCGCCAACAAATGAATCTTCAATATAAGAGCCATAAACGGATTCGGGATTATTAAGTTTAGACATATCAAGATTGGGGATTTCAAGCTCTGTCTCTTTATTATTTTCATTACTCTTAGCATTTGACGAACCATTTGAAGTTTCAAATACTACATAAAAATTTGAAATCAGTTATAGTGTATAAAAGAGCTAACCTTTAATAGGAGAAGATGGAAAGCTTAGCTGTTTCTGAACCTACAGAATGAGTCAACTTATGAATAAATATTCATAGAATCATAAGCTAAGAGGTAACTCAACCTCAGGTCCATCTGAACTGTATTTCGGAGATTCGAGAAATTCAACAGTTTCGGGAATATAATTGATAACAAAATCTGGATCAACATCTGCTGTTGATATTTGGGCCGTAAATACCTTTTTTCTATGTGTTGGTGTTCTGTTGTTATCAAAGTCTAGAGCTTTTAAATCATAAGTATTTGCAAATAATAGCATTAATTTATTTTTTCGATATTATATAATGAAAAGAAATGATAACTCAAGTTAATTAAAAGCTAAGAAATAATAAAATGCGATTCAACTGTCAGTTACCTTTATCTTCCTTTACATTTTCACTTTGTTTGCCTCCACTTTCAGAATTGGGTACAATATTTACAGAAGAAATTAAAGGCAAAATGACTTTTCTGGAGGCTTTTATATTTTGCTGACTATAAATTCTTAAATCATTCATTTCACTATTTAATTTCAATTCAAGTTCACTGGTATTTGATTCAAGAAGTGATGTGATCTATAAATTTGGATTCATTTTTAATGATTAACATATATTATGTAAGACTGGTTTAGTCAATACTCACACTTTGCATTAGAGTATTATTAGTGGTGAAAACGGCTAAATCACGTTTAATAGAATCTATTGAATTGTTCTCAATGCCTAAAATAACAATAGCCTCGTATTTATTATTCGATGAAAACCGTTCGAGAAGTTTTCTCTTTTCTTCCAAATTAAGATTTGACGTCAAAGTCCCTGATACTGACGAAACAGCTATTCTTAAATTACCGGTACATTCGATGAGTTTCATGTCTTTTCGCAGCAATTCTTCGATATTTAAATTATTTATTGAATTCTTAGCTTTAATCAACTGCTGATAAACTTCTGAACGACTTGTGCTGTCGATTCCCAAAACAGACTCTAAGCGTTCAGCAACTGATAGATCTCTATCACTAAATCTTTGGGCAGATTTTGAAAAACATACGGTGTCTGTCGAAAAGAATGATAGGATTGACTTAAATGATATTAATAAAGAATTAATGAAAATATACCTAAAATAATGGCTCCGAAAAGCATTAAACCCAATTGCATGTCATCTGTTACTGAACTCAATAGAAATCGTTCGGCAACTAAAGTACAACACGAACCGACCTCAACATCGATTAGAACTTTCGTGGGATCAGAAACGGGACAGTTATTCATATCGAATGATGGCTTGTGATGATCTATAATCTCAACAATCGGTCCAAAATCTGAAAATTCTTTGTTCTCATTGTGATCGACAAGAGTTAGCAAAACGTTTTCTGAGATAAATATATAATTGAAATAATTTTATTATTGATTAGAAATTGAATTGTATTTAGAAAATTGTTTGAATTACTTTTTTTTAAAGCTTGAAAATCGATATCATCTTTACATATGAGAAGATGACAATTTAATTGAAGAATCTCTTGAAACCAAAACAGAACTTCAGTTTTGAGTTTGAGCTCATTTCGACAGATATTCAAAAGTGGGATTACAATCGTTTTATTCGACTCTTGTTTCTGATTAAACATTATTTTAAGCATTAATACATTGAAAACATTAATCACAAAAAGTGTCACTTTATTAATTAGTTGACATGTTATTAATTTGATTAATAAAAATAAAATAATTTTTATATTTGAGAATTTCTTACTCTATAATCGACATGTTTTAGAAATGCGATCACATTTGCGGCCGCACTCGAGTCCAGATCACAGCTCTCATTACCGATCACTAACTCTATTGAGTCATTCAATTCACCCAATTTCGACTTTAATAAAAGTTTATAATTAATTAAAAATCATTTAATCCATTTAATAAAAGTATAAAATTCAATACAAACCAATTGAGTCTTGCATTCACTCAAATAATTGTCCATTTTATTCAATATTGTATTTAATTTTATAACAATTTGATTAATAAATAAATTATAAATTAATAACAAATTGAATCACAATAATAATACTGTAAGTAATTATTATTATTAATAACTCAAATAATTAATGAATCATTTGTTTTGATAATAATCTTTAAAAGCAATGAAATTAAATGAAAAGCAGTGGTATTTAAATAGACATAACTGTCAGCTGACACTCAAATTCCTTTTAAATCAATTGAAAGTCAGAATAGAGATGAGCACAGCTTCTAAAACTTGAATATTTGTTTTGAACAATCCTTATGTAATAAATCGATAAATGAATAGCCGTATGAAAGAAGGGCACAAAGAAATAGTAATTGTTGTCCCTTTTTATATTGAATGGGGATGAGAATGAGTGAGCCCTAAAAGTTGATATAGACATAAATTGCTGGTTACGGCACTGATAATGAGGTCACACTATTAACATTATTATGCGTGCGATTTATAAGTTTAAGTTTTTAGGTTTAATAAAAGCTATTTATTTGGTATTTAAAAGACTATTCAATACAATTTTTAGACTAATATTGTACTAATATTTAAGTTGTGATGTATCTGTTTGTCGAAGTTTTATCTAACATTTAATACATTATAAACTTGTACTGACTTTAAATACATTTTGTTTAATCAAAAATAAATTGAAACTTTGAAAATTGTTCGTGTTTTACATGATTTCATATAAACAAAGTTATAACAAAAATTGCTTCAATAAAGATAAACACAAAAATCAATGACATAAATGACTTAAAAATATCTTAAATTATAGTAAAAACGAGACAAAAATGATTGTATTTATTGATCGAAGAGATCGAGCGGTGGTTTAAGAAGACTCTCTCTATAAGTTTTAGTATAATTTCTTTGCATTTTTGCCAAATAGAAGAAAAGTATAGCAACACATCCAATAATTATAAGCTTCAAAATGGGATGTCTTATAAAAGGCATGGAATAATTGGTGACATAATCCCATGTTATTAAAGCCATACCACAGACAAGTCCGAGAGCGGCCCCAATCCATGGTATTTGAAGATCCAGTCCCTTCTGTTTCTGCAAATTATCAATCGATCGCTTAATGGCGTTATTAATTAATCTCTCGTTTTTATCACAATTGTCTTTATCTGACAAGAACTGAATCGCCAAATGATATGATTTGATGGCGTCCTCATAGTGTCCGCACTCAAACTCGACTTCTGCTCTTCTATAGTATCCTTTATACCAATTATTATCTAATCTAATGGTTTGTTTAGCGTCTTCATGAGCGTAATGGTATTGTTGAAGTTTAAGGAAAGCCAACGATCGGTTACTCATGAGTTTTGCATCATTTGGTGATAGTTTAATGGCATGACTGTAATGAAGCATTGCTTCTGCAAATGAACCACTGCTTAAACATTTGTTTCCTAAAAGTCGCAATTCTTCCGCTTTTTTTGAACTCATTTTTAGTTTGTTTTACTTTATAATCTCATTTGAGTTTTATGTTTATTTTTTAACACTTTTTTATGTTGTAAACAAGTTTTATTGCATTTTGTAGTGATTTAAATGTGAACATATATTTTTGTACTGATATTCACTGTTGAAAAGCTCTTATTTTATGAATAAATGAATGCAAAGCGCTGTCTCCCATACTGTGGGGCACATCATATGATTTGAAGCCATATTCACCGCAAACATCTCTACATAAGTGTTATATTCATATTTAATGATCAAATAGTTGGGCGTTTACTCTCTCACCAAACTATTGACTAATAATTTGCATTTTATTCACAAATCACTATTAATTTTTAATAAAAATATAATTGATTGTTTAGTTTGTATTAAATTATTATAAATTAATGGCGAGTCAAACACAAGGCATTCAGCAGTTATTGACTGCAGAAAAGAGAGCCGCAGAAAAAGTATTACTCGATTATTGAGAAAAGTGTTTAATTAAGTAATGATTTATTGATTATTAAATTGAAATATTGATGATTAGGTACAGGAGGCGCGTAAACGAAAGGCTAGACGTCTAAAACAGGCCAAAGAGGAGGCCAATAATGAAATCGAGAGATATAAGAGTGAACGCGAAAACACTTTTCGTGATTATGAGAGGCAACACATGGGCTCCAGGTTTGCAACCTTTCAATCAATACTTATTTATCAATTTATTATATTTTTTGTAATTATTAGAGACGATATCGCGGCGCGTATTGACAGCGAAACCCGTATCAAAATGGATGTAATGAACAAAAGTGTCGGTACGGCTAAAGATAAAGTAATTCAAGATCTTTTGGGAAGAGTTATATGTGATGTTAAGCCACAATTGCATAAAAACTTGAGACTCGAAGATCTTTGATCTATAAATTGATTAAATATGTTTAGCTTTACTTTACTCAAGTTGTAAATGAAAGACATTCCGTTTTATTTAAATAAAAGAGTTTAAAATAAATATAATATATTAGTCAAGACATAGGGTTTACATATGAATGCCTTCACATCATAGGAAACTATAGTAAAAATAAGTGATTCAGTAAAACACTTTATCATAATTTTCGGTTCAATAATTAAAAATAATTAACAAAATAAAAGTATTTTACTGTTTGTTCTTAGCGTTGCCGATGTTTTGAAGGCATTCATTACTAAAGTGAGCATTGAATTTAGAAATCATAAGGATTTAATCGTTTATTCTCTATAATAATTGAATATAATATTATAAACTCAATAACTTATAATAATTTTTGTGTGACTATTTGTGAAAAAGTTGAGTGACACTCATATTCTGTAATTAATCAAGTCTTAAAAATTAAATTTAATTCATAAACCAATTTAATAAATAATTATTGAATAGTAATATCTTTAATTATCACAGCATTGATGCGAATAAACAAAATTGAAATAATCTAAAAATTACAATCAAATTGTAGATAAATTGAAGAGAAAATATAATTTTTGGATTCCAAGCTTTTGGAATAGTTTAAGTGATGGATACAAAAGGAAAAAAATGTCGACAATAACTTTAAGGCACAACTGTTATGAATTGATCGATATTTGTCTTAAGAACAGGAATTATCAAGTCATCCATATTAGGCATAACTAATACTTTTGCGAACTCTGCGCGTAGTTTACGTTCAATAATATCCGTGACTTGATGTATACTCACTTCATGCTCACCTAATTTGGGTCGAGCGGAGAGGACTAGATCGGGATTACCTCGAAAACCATACCTAATAATTACAGATATTTATTGTTTATGTAATCAATGGTTTTATTGAATTAAAGTGAGACTCACCACAAACGATCAGTCGGTGGCTCTGGAATATTGAGTGCTTTACAAACAATATTAAGAAAGTTATTTATAAGCGCTTAAGGTTTGAAAAAGTGAATTATAAACTAACCTAATGTTCCGTTTAATGTCTGTATTTGAACGGTTAATATTAAAGCTGTTTTAGAGACGCCTTCCATCGCTCGCTTTATGTACTTGTTTTCAGTTGCTTTTTGAAAGTATTGAGAGGAAGCAATTTTGTCAACAAATTTTAGAATTTTTTGTTGCTTTTTGGTGTTGTCGGCGTCGTCCGGGTCTACAGGCTTCTCTTCGACTTCTTCATCAGAACTCGTCATTATTGAATCACTTTCATTATCAGAGATATCGATATCGCTTTGAAAGTTTCTCATCTCTTGAGAAGCAGTTCCCACTTCTTTTAATTTCATTAAATTGAGTTTAGTCTCGAGAGTCATTGTGAAACCTCCTGTTATTGAAATATATATTTAACTATAACTATATTTAACTATAATTTAACTATAACTATATTTAACTATGATTCATATGGACTCTTACCTGAATAAGTGATATCAAAATCAATCCAAAGACCTCTTTTATCAACGACGGGTGGTTTGGGAACGTCATTAAATTTTGGTAAAGTATTTCCGACATCTATTTCAGTGATAGTCAACGATTCCATAAAGTAGGGAAGTCTTAATCGCCTTAACTTTCTTTGAATCTTAGCGGCCACATAATTAGACCAAAACTCTTCATTTAATACATCAAAACAGACGCGACCGATAAGTGCGTTGAACCACGACAGCGAAGACAAGGAAGACGTTTGAATAGACTTAAAACTAAGAATCTTTTTCATGAATAAATGATAGTCTATATGTTTTGACAGTATTTGTAACTCTTTTGTAGGACTTGTGGGCGAACTAGAAGTTGAAGAATAAGTTGTAGCGCTTTGAATGGATCCGAGATCCAGCGATTGAGCTCTAGGCAAGTGTTCGATTTCGGCTGTTATTATATCTCCCGTAGATTTAGGGCTCGGCGGACCAGATAATACACTCATCTCTTTCTCTTCTCTTAACAAAGAATAATCTATAGTTTCTCTCAATTTCCAAAACCACTCTTCTTTCTCACGACAGTTTCGAATGAAGAAAACCAGTTTATTAACACTTTTAGATTTCAAATCTTCGAGCTCTAAACAAATGGGATATTTTTTACTCCAAATATACTTTTTCTGATTTCTAACACTTTTAGGCATAAGAAGAGAAACCCTTTTTTGAGACATTTTTGTCAAATCGAAAATTCTCTGTGAGATAAAAAGAGGTAAAGAATTGGAATCGAGTTTCAATTTGTGAATGTCATGTTTGGGTTTTGAGAGTCGCAAATTAGAGCCCTGAAGACGAACATAAATCAATTGTGTTTTGAAACCAGTATTGCGTTCTTCGTAATTACCGATGAACTCATGCATCCATCCCTTGTATATGTCATCATCTTTTCGTTTGGAACGAGAATTTTCTGACTTTATTCGATCTTTTTTAGGATTAGACTTTCGAATGAAGAATTTTGAGACTATAAATACTACGAATACCGATAATGATAATAAAGTACAAACACATCCAAGAAGTAAACCATTGAAAAATGATGGCAAAGGCGATAAGATCGCTACTAGAAAAGAAATGAAGGCAAAGCCGATGGCTATTAAGTAATACAATTGGCTATAAGTCCATAATTGTTGTGTTTCGACAATACTTTCGCTCTTATTTCCACTCAAACTCTCATTTGTTTGACTTGAAAGCAAGTCATAGACTGCAAGTTCTGACTCTTCTGTTTCAGTCAAAGAGCTATCAATCGATGGAAAAAAATCGTTTTCATAATCAACAGACAAATCGTGAGAAATATTGTGTAAATTCTTCTCAAAAGGGTTTTCATCATTTGTTTCAGTAATTTTAGTATTAATTAAATCACTATTAACTGAATCTTTATTATAAACTTCATGTTCATTAGACTTGATTTCATCGTTCAATTGTTTCAATTCTTTTTCGCGTTTCTTTTCCTCAATCTTTTCCTTAATTTTTCCTTTAATGTCATGAAACCAGTTGGAAGTAATCGATTCTTTGCTATTGTCATCGTCTAAACTTTTAGTTTTATTGAGTCTTGAAGTAATGAACTCTTTAACTGAGGTTTTAGTTGGCGTTTGATTTGATTGTAAGCTATAATCAGATAAAGAAGTGTTTTCTTGTGCGCCATTCGAGCCATTGTTTGTCTCGTCTTGTAATTCGTGGATTGTTTGTTGGCTTTCAATGACTTCTTCTAATAAGTCGTCTTCATTTCGACTGAATCTAAAGGTAGGAGTTTTGGTGCGTAACGAACGAGACATCGCTTCAAATTGTGCTCAAAATCAATATTAATATTAATACTAATGTTTTACTATTGATGTAAAAAAGGTTTTGTTTTACAAAACAGTCTTCAATGCAATTCATATAAACACATATCAAACATATTGTAAATCTTGTTATTATTTGATTAAAAGCTAATATTTTGTTGTTTTACTTCATTATTAGTAATCCAATATTGATGTGATAGATATTAATTTTGTTAGTTTGAGTTGAATATCAATAATAATCAAATCATTGCTCACTTGAGATGTAATATTATTTATTTATATAAAAAGGTAAAAAGAAGGCATAGTTTAGTCTATAAGGGGAGGGATTAGTACTAATTGTGTTATTAAAGCGTCACTATTGGGAGGATATCAACACAGAAAGTCACTGATTCTTATCTTTTTAACACTTTTCAATATTATATCAAATAAAAGTTATCTAAAAGTTTCATATCATCATTGATTGAATGATTAAAAGTTGGAAATAACATGTTTATCAATACTCATGCTATTTGTTGCAAAATAGATCAAAATATCTATTGTAAACTTTTATCGATTATTTTTCACTCTAATGTTGGTATAAATTCTCACTAAATATTTGAATTGACATTGAGTTGTAAGCATATTAAAGCATATTAAATGAGAACAATTATCTAACTCATATGGCTCTCTAATCCAATCTGATGTTCTTATAGAGCTTTGCATAAGAAACCAATTTTTGACTGACACAGACTTTTTACATAATAATTTTCTCTACGTTATAATGAGAGTGACCACCTATAAAAGGCCAGTTCCGAGAGATTTCAGTTTGAAAGGGGAGAGTAAGCACTTTTTCAGAGTATACATATGCATCTTCTAAAATTCGTGCACCGTACCCAAAAGACCTTACGCTCAAACGTGCCCGCAACCCGCAAAAAAAATCAATGCGGTACCCTTAAATTACCCCCATCTAATAGCTTTATTAAATCCCAATATTTTCACAATATTTTCACAAATTAGCCGTTATTTAGAATAGTGAAGAGCATTAGCTAAGCTTGAGCCGGATTCAACTCAAGCCGGGAGCCGAGTTTGTAGCTTTGAGCTTTAAAGCTCCTGTTTATCCTAGTTATTTAGAACTTAAAACAAAAATATTTTCATCTAGAAAAGTACTTGTAATCTTTTGATAAAACTGTAGATTGTCTTTAAAGTTAATACTTTTAGAATAAATTAATCGCTAAAAATAAATAAATCTAGAATTTATTTACAAACAAAAAAACATGAAACAGAGAATAAAAATTGCATTGCTTAGGGGTTTGATAACTTTTACAACAACAATACAATGGTATAATGCTTTAACTTTAAGGAAAATAAAGTTGACAATTCTACCTTTTTCGATAAGTTTTCCTTAAAGTGTTAATTCCGGGAAACTTTCTCCTCCCGGGATGTACTAGTCCGGGAGACGGGAGGTTAGCCCTCTATTCCGGGATTCTCCCGGACGTTCCGAGAGAGGTGGTCACCCTGATTATAATTAGACTTCAAATACAGTGAGTCAGCTCTTCAGAAACAGTTTTTCTGTTTAAGTACTTGATTAGCTGAGAGATGCATCAATAACAGTACTGATAATGCTCTTCATAAGGGAATGCTTCGAAATGTCCCGAAACCTGTTGGCCCTCTTTTGTCGGGGTTAATAAAGAAGGGATCGTAAGATTTGATCACAAGTTGTATAGCATTTGGTAGAGCTTTATATATTATTGAATGATTGAACACTTGTTTTATAAAACAAATAAAATAAAACCTCATTATAAATATATACAAAGTTATTACAAATGATGGATATTATTATAATTAATGTCTACAGTATTATAAAGGTATGCGTTATACATATGACAGCCATAGGAAGACTACCGAATATATAATGAAATGAAAATAATGTATTGTTGAAGTCCTGTGAGTTGTCGAGTAATTTGTGTATTAAAACAGGTTTTGGACATTTCGAAATGTAGCCCTTGATAATCAAATACAGAGCCTATTAGTTACATCTATTTAAAGTGAAGATAGATTAGTTTTAATTAGTTTTAAATTAGTTTTAGAATCAACTCAATAATTAATCAATTAATCAATTAGAACTATACTGTACAGTACGGTTATCACCAAAAGAAAAGCCTAAATTTGCTTCAAATAAAATATATACAGAAGTGTAAGGCAGCGACACAGTTATCAACACTATTTTAATAAGGAAATTACTCATTATTACAGCTAAAACTATCGACAGAAATCATTTATCATTCATAGGGAGTCTTTTATTTTCAAATTTTATTCATTCTTCAAATTAATACTTTTGATTTTATTATGTTAGCCAATTAGGTAACATTTTGTACGCGCCCACTATTCCAAAGACTAATTATTTTGACTTTTTCTGAATCACTACAATTGTGAGCCATAATATTTAACTTTAAGTTAAAATTCAATGAATATTTGCAACAATAGAAAGCATGCCTTCATATCTTCAGTTTCAGAAACTGTACTTCAAGTTTAATCTAATTTGAAGTTCAAAGTAATGATTTTCTTTGATTTCAGAAATGATAAAACTTAAAAATACTTTTCGGAAACAATAAAACT
>JAQFZT010000191.1:0-34748 GCA_034696325.1 Camisiidae sp. | reverse complement strand
CCACTTTATTCGCCACTTTGCTTCCACTTTTATCCTTCAACAGAAACTGGCAATTTTCCTATAAATAAATTCAAATTTCAATCTTGTCACTCATCATTGAGGTTATTAGCTTTTCATTTCAACATTTCATAACTTCAAGTTGTTATTGGAAAGCTAATAATGCATTTTAAAAATATTTTAAATATTTATGTAAAAATTGCAATTCATTTCATTTCCTTTTATTAGATTATATGAAAATCTAAATACAAATCTTTTCATAAAACTGTTGATGGCTTTCATAAGTTATTGTCATTTAGGGGCGAATGGGAAATAAGATTACTTTAAGAGAAATATTATTAGATATGTTACAGAAAATCATAATCATTTGGCGGTTTTCAAGACCTAAAAGCATTCTGAGATTTATATGAAACATATTTTTTCAGAACAGACTGTATTTTTACGAGCAATAAGAGTTAGGCCTTCAGAGATGTTAAAAGTTATAAATAAAACATGAGCTCATTTTCGCTATTTCTCAGAAAAATTAATTTTTCATTGGGCTCAACATTTGAGTATGTTTTCTATCATTTTAAATAAAACTTGAATAACTATTACAACCTTTTCATAATTGGTTTCAGAGCTTTTATTTTAGTGCATATTTTATTTAATTTGATTTATTTATTTGCAAACTTGTATTCAAATTCATGTTATTGTGACCCAAGCGTTGAAAAATCTTATTCATTATAACGAATTATAAGACTCTAAAGTAGAAAATGTCTCAATAGATAGGAGACTAAAATAACTGTATTATTATATTGAAGTTAATATGAGACTAATTTATAGCAATAATTAAAATGAGCTCAAATAACATAAAGTCTGATGAGATAAATATTTAATTACTTTAATATTGTTGTTAAAAGTAGAGGAATTGATTTCTTGGAAAATATAGAAAAATTCATTAATACATTTGTGTTATTGTTTTCTTTAATGATTTGTATCGATTTCTCTGAACGCTAATGACATGACTTTATGCAAAAGCAATTTATTTCATTAAATCTATATATTTTTGTGTCTAATGATGTTTTTTTGTTATGTCTGATTTAAAATCAGTGCAAAAGTGCTTGAGAGCTTTCAGACTCTATAAGAGCATTGTTAGCAAATCGTATGAAATGTTGGACATAATGGTAATCGCTTCTATCGCTTCTGTTATTTCTGTCTACAGATAGACTTCTAGTTTCTTCGCAAATGATTGCATTTGGGAGTCCAAATCCCGACGGCTGATTCCTTTCTTCAGCACATTTCTAGCATCAGAGATATATCTCTACTGTATTACTACCTTATCCTCCCCTTAATCGCTTTTTGATTGGCTCCTCCCGACACACATTTTGTATTTGCTTAGCATTTTCAGGTATTCAATCCAACCGATAGACATTCTTCCCTATATATCTGATTCACAAAGCAATCAAATTAGTCTCGAATAGCTTTAAAAAATTTGATAAGCAGTTGATCTCATTCTTTGTGCTCATTTGATAGGATTTGTTGTGAAGTAAACTCTGAATAATTAATACAACTTCATTACAGCATTTAAACTGAGTTAACTAAGAGTTACACAGAGTTAGGCTATACAAGGATATTGAGTGATTCCCTGTTCAATACTATACCCCCATATAAACTTTCCCCTTCTATCAAAATCCCTCTCAAGATCAGTGGAGTTGAAGCTGAAACGTATGTTGCGATCATCATGTTATACATTTCAAAGTTGAAACTTAAGTCCTACTGATACTTACGCACGATATTTTCATCTTATATTTTACGAAAAGATAATTGCGAATTAGTTTTTGCTCTTCAAAATAACTCAGGTTTAGACATCAGTGAAAGAAAATTGCGACCACAAAAACTTTCTTCTTAATAATTGTTATCATTAGTGAAACTCAGTCTATCATAATAATGATATAGTCATTAAATTTGAGTTGAGTTTATTTTGTTGCTATAATAAACTTGATTGCATACCGATTAGTTTCTCATATCATTCAAATTCAGATGATTCTTAAAGCGAAACCTATTAAAAAAACCTATTTGGATAACATTTTTAAGGATCAATTATTTTTTCAGTTATGAAAATGAATGATTTCTCAACTAAAGTCACGAATGCTAACTTGTAGTCGATATTCTGAATAAAAATAGTCACATATTCAGGCATAAGAAATATCAACAAATCAAACTCGAGTCCTAACTAGTAATCAATCATAATTAATATGTTTCACAAAAATAGGTTCAAAACTCTGACTCCAAAGATTATGAAAATTGAATCTATAAAATGAAAACAAATGAAACTCTCTTTTCAATGCCCACAAACTTTACTTGGAATTTTTAACGCAATTAATTTAGTCAATAAGTTTGAAAGGTTAATAAGGTTTCGGTGTCTAGTTCTCCATCTGTCGACAACTATATAACATTTTGTGGCCAAAAATACTTATCGATCGAAACACTGACACAACGCGTCTGTGAGAGCTTAAAGACGCGGATCAATGAACTGCAAGAGGGCGAAAATGTGCCAAACTTTTAACATTGAACATGAAGTGAGAGGCCATAGATTTTTTTTGGCCCATGCATAATGACCAGACACTTATCACTGTCAAACACTGCTTGCACTAAATCTCACCCAAGTTGTGAAGTATCGCATTTCTTTCTGTTTTGATCTCCTCTAGTAGACACCCAACTAAGCTGAACGCCTCAAAGCTCTTGCGAATTGTATTACATATCACAAGTTGATTGTTTACAAAGTGACTGTTTTTGGGTTTTAAGAATGTTTTTTCATCAATTGCTTTCTTTGCCTATATATACGGTTACAGTACACTAATATAGATTTGTTTGCTTCGAAATAACATTAGTTGCACGAGTGTTGCAGGTGGTTATTAGCTAAGTGTGATGTACAAGTAGTTGCACAAGAAGTGCCAAAATATTCAACTATTTTTTCCTTTTTATCGTCAGATTCTTTTTGGTGAGATAGAGAATACTATGAAGATTAATAGTCATGAAAGATGTACAGTAATAATATGGTCCTCAATTCATTTTTATCATTAATGGTTTTCGTGAAAGTCCCTTAAATGATATATGACTACAATTGAAACGTTTCTTAGAAAACAGTTACTCAAAAGAAGTAAAACATATTCGAGTCTCTCAAACGAATTCCAGTAAACTATGCAATTAAATTCGATGATTTATTGTTTAAAAATAATTCCGAGAAAAAAAAGTTGTGAGGTCTCATTTGTAACATCTGATAGATATATCTCTAATTTTTTAAATCAAATAACTTGTGTCAAAAAAAGTTTACTCAACGCAAGTTTTTCTTTTTAAGCAAAATGTTGTTATCATTTATTGAGATCATTGAAAGCCAAATACCGAACATCCCATATATCCCATACATCAGTAAACTATATAATATGATCAAAATATAACACACATGTAATCATTACTCTATGCCGCAGAAGAGTGTGGTCTGCTATTTATTTTAATGTACTGAAAATGTGTTACTCTAACTCTGAATCCATGTTAAGCACAAAGCATATCACACACCAGAGCCAAACTATAAGTCCAACTCTCATGATAAGTTGCAATATGTGTCTATCCTTGTATATGATGTCAATAATTCGAAGGCAAATGTACTCTAATATTTGTATTCTACTCATTGAGTCTTTCGGCGAACCATACCATACGAGTGTACTGTACTTTATTCTCCACACAAATCCATCTGCTTTTTCGTGTTCAATAGTTTGGTTTCACTCTACACGTTCTCTCTCTCTCTCTCTCTCTCTCTCTCTCTCTCACCACTCAGTCCGCTCTCTCTTTGCTCTGTGCCTCTCAACAACTCTGCGCAGGCATTCATCGAAAAATCATTGCAGCTGTGGAGAGATGTTGTACTGTGTGTTGCCGTCACAATCGAAGCATTGGCGAAAAACACAACATAAAGGTTATGCTAGCAGTCCATAAACTCTCCCTTTTGCCATTACATAAATGGCGTTAAATATAACCATGGATTCAATTTTATTCTTGTCCATTAGTATTGTTATATTAAGTCCACTCATAGTTACCATAAGTGCCGTTAATGATACTGATATCACGATTCTTGTTGAAGCTGAGGATTTGCAAACTGATGATGAGAATGAAGTATTAAATCAAGCGATGAACATAAGGTTTGCCTAAAGCTCTTTCTCTTCTAATCATTTCCTTATATTCATTTCTCGTTTTGCCTATTGATTGAAATTACATTATTTTTCAAATTTTGTGTTATATATATAAATAAGTTGATCATTCTTAATGTAAGGCATTGCAGATAAGCCTCATTTACATTATTTAATTTTATGACTTCACAAATGAACTAATTTTCTCAAAAAATTGCTTAATCTTCTGGATTGGGTGTAAGTACAGTACTGATGATAATGGCAGCAAAGCATTGATAAAGTGACTCAATTGTAATATCAAATGCAACTATGCTTAGGAAAGTGCATAAATTGAAGTGTTGTATGAGATATCAGAGGCATAAATACAATGATAGATTAATGTTCACTATTACTATTCTTAATATCACACAACTGATGAACCGGAATACAGCTCTAATGCAATTCCTTATTGTATGATTTAATGAATAGCTGGTTATATATGCGTAGCTCTCAATTATAATATAGCTGTTCGCAAATACAAAACTTTGTGTGAAACTATATTAAGCCTTATTGTGTTCTACCTTTGTTAGAATTGTATTCGGGTTCAGGAACAGGGTTTTGGGGAATTGTAAACTAACACAATTAGCATTACATGAAAAATACATTTCACATCTCATGGTAGAAACTTTAAGTCGTTCACAACCACATTATTTTTTTGTTGGAAAGTATTTTCTAACTCTTAATCGATGGGATAAAAATCTAGAGCACGTAAGCCATAACCCTTTAATGCTTTCTAATTCAGAATAATTAGAAAGTTTAAGCTCATAAATATTGTTTTAGCACTTATTTCACTGCGAATTAGAGCTATATATTTTCCAAATAAAGCACAATTACCAAAGAATTAAAAATATATTATTTTATTTTCAGCCTTCCGAGCATTAGTGATGATAAGCCTATGGAAACTGGTGAAGGATTCTGTCAAGTGTATCGGGGCGTCACATGTTCACAATTTATTCAAAATCGAACCATATTTGTGCGCTCAATGACCAGTCAGGGCTTTATGGAAGAGAAATTAGCGGCTGCCTTCACTGTGATCGCAACTTCACATGATGTCTCACTACAATGCCATCGATATGCCATTTCTTCGTTATGCTTCTTCGCATTTCCATTGTGTGACGATAACTTGTTCGAACCCACTCCTAGACAGGTAATCATATTATGCAACCCAAATACCAATTTTAACTGCCAAATGGCTTATTGTAGTTTTTGAATCAATGCAATTATTTGCTGACGAATGCAGTGCTTTCATGCAAACTAATAGCTTAGAGATAGCTCAGAGTCAGCTAAGATAAAGAATAGGATATCTATTTTAGTCTTGCGTTCAGCAAAGCTTCATTGAAACGCTTTTAAAATTGAATTCTTTCACTCAAAACAATAACTGGGTTTATCTTCTTATATGGATTTACAATATAGCCAATTAAGTTTCGTGCTTTTGTACAGTCAAATAAATCTAGTCTTAAAGTATAAAATTAGATACTTATGAAACCATGTGAATAATCATTTTAAACTTTGTAACAAGATTTCATTATAATAATGAAAGATTAAAAAATGATTATTGACTTTGAAACAAAAGTTAACTTTAATTAATTCCCTGAAAGCCTAAACGAGAAATGCATTTAATGAATATTTAATAAGTCTCATCAAACATAATACGCCTACTATTAAAGCTGACTTCGGAGTACTTCAGTAATAAAATATTTATATGTAGAACCAAATCAAATAACTATATTCTGTAATATATACTTTGGTATTAACAACAAAAGCTTTTTTTTGAAGAATTGCAGCGGATTCGCAATCGTGCGAAATAGGAAATCATTTCTTTATCGAATTATTTTTTCTTCTGCCTTACAATCATTTGTTCCAGAGATTTGCTTCTGTTTCAATGCACTCAAACCGTAAACTTGTGTTAAGCACGGAATGCGAAGATATTTCCGGGCTATATCGACCTAAAGCTCAAACTTGTATAGTTTCGATGAAACTGTTAGCTAAGTAAAGGCATAGAAATGTGTTATATTGCTCTTGAAGTATATATTCTTAGAGAAAGAAGGCATGGGATCATCATTAAGACTAGAGAGAGAAAGTATGAATAGCAAACCCCCCCATAGAGATAGATTGATGTGAAGCCATAGTAACTGTTTAATTTGATACACTATGAGAGATACTTTCTTAAGAGTGAAATAAGATTCCTGCTGTTGCTTTAAAATCCCAAATAAACCAAAACTCCATCCAATCTTTCAAGACTCAAGGCTAGAAAAAACTTAACATATTCACAATACGGTCCAATTTGATATCATAGACAACATTTATTTTGATAGCAATAAGGCGTTCATAAATTAAATCTAATATTTATTTTCACATTTACTTCTATTCTTTGCTTGTATTAGAAAAGATTAAGCGATTTTTCTGTTTGTTTAATAGCAGCAAAAGATTTATCATTTGTATATACCTTTTCTTTGCTATAAAGCAGTTTCTGTTCCTCGAAATTCTATTATCATAATGTCTTCTATGCTTTGAATAATATAAAATACAGAAGTTTTCAGGGAATAGAGTTTCGAAATCAAATTATTTCTCTGACTGAGTGACTGATTCACTGTTTTGCATATTCTATTCCCAATCTCTTGAGTTACCTGTTTTTCTGTTAGTCTCAACTCAATTATTTGTTTATTCGCTTCTTTACTCTATAATATAAAGCTCTCATATTCTCCTAAAAGGTTTGCCGCGACGAATGCGAAGTACTTGAGAGTAACATTTGCCGAATGGAGTACACAATTGCCAAAAAACATCCACTCATAGGTCAGGCACATATTCTGCCCGCTTGTGAAGAGCTTCCACCGATTGGTTCTAAAGAAAGTGAAAATTGCGTTCGATTAGGAATTCCTAATACGGTTCAAGTTTCACACGGTATGTGATCTGAATGAATAAAATTGTTTAAAAATTTTGCAATATTTGACACAAAAATTGCTCTTTTGATCGGAACTTATATACAGAACATACATGTTATAATGAAAATGGAGACACCTATAGAGGTATAGCGTCAAGAACTGTAAATGGACTCGAATGCGGGTATTGGAGTCATCAGATATTTCTAAGACCTGCTGATTATCCTGAACTGACTGGCGGTCATAATTACTGTCGTAATCCTGGAAGTATGGAATCTCAGCCCTGGTGTTTCGTACACGACCCTGAAGTTAGAAAAGAATACTGTGATGTTCCTAAATGTTGTACGTATTACTTGTTTACTTTCACAGCAAAACTCAATACACTATTCATTGAACCAAAATTTGTATCCTTTGTACGAAAATTTTGATCTTCAATTTATGACAATATATAAAGCTATGATTTATGCGCCAAAACTTGCTTCTATTGACCGAAATGCAAATAATGTTTGACAAATAGATGATGCATTAGTTTGCGATAAATCCCTTTTTTATGTTATTTTTCTTTCAATAGTTGATCAATACTTTTGGTGGTATATCTTGGCTCCAAGTGTTGGTGCAGTCGCACTATTTTTGCTCATATTATGCATTTGCTGTGTTCGTCGTCGAAATCGCAATAAGCCCTCAACTCCATTATCAATGAATGGCACAAAGACATCACGAACACTCGCCAGCCCTGCTTTAAGTACAAATAGTTCAAGAAGAAGCCGAGGACTTAATAACTTAGAAATGAATGCATTACTCCCTCACAGACAGCAAACTAATCGCGTTACTGAGTTTGCAATGTCTTCGATTCGTTTCGTGCAAGAATTAGGTGAAGGAGCCTTCGGTAAAGTCTATAGAGGAGAGTTAATTATGACCGGAGGGGCTATCATACCAATTGCCATAAAGACACTAAAAGAAAACGCCACCTCTAAGACTCAGCAAGACTTTCGCCGCGAAGCAGAGTTAATGACAGATTTACAGCATCCAAATATTGTCTGCTTAATAGGGGTTTGCATTAGAGAAGAGCCAATGTCTATGCTATTCGAATATATGTCTAAAGGAGATCTTCACGAATATCTCATATGTCATTCGCCTCGTTCTGATGTGTCCAACTGTAATGAAGACGGATCGACTCATATATTGGAAATACCAGATTTCCTTCACATCGCAACACAAATCGCAGCCGGAATGGAATATCTTGCGGGCCATCATTACGTTCATCGAGACTTAGCTGCGAGAAATTGTCTCGTCGGAGAACATCTCACAGTTAAAATATCTGATTTTGGACTTTCCAGAGATATCTATTCGAGTGACTATTACAGAGTGCAGTCTAAGTCTCTTTTACCAGTCAGGTATACATGCTTTGAATTTGTTTTAGCTTTCCTTGAATTGAATTATTACAAGTAACTGAAGAATATCTGCTGTATTGCACAGATGGATGCCTCCTGAAAGCTGCCTCTACGGTAAATTCACCACAGAAAGTGATGTCTGGTCTTTCGGGGTTGTTCTCTGGGAAATATTCAGTTATGGATTACAGCCGTATTACGGCTACACAAATACCGATGTCATAGATATGATTCGTTCTCGTCAATTACTGTCATGTCCTGAAGGTATTGATTTTTTTCTTTGTCAATTTTTTGTCAAGACTCATGATTTATATACAATTTTTTATCTGAAAGACTGTCCGCCACATATTTATTCATTAATGATTGAATGCTGGCATGAGATCCCAACGAAGAGGCCATCCTTTCACGAGCTTCACACTCGACTCCGTTCGTGGCAAGCCGTACATCTCAGAAGCCTAACAATGCACTCAACTAATAGTAGTCATAATAGTGGCCATAGCGGTCACTCTCAGCCACAGCACAGTAACGGCTTTCTCAACAACAATCGCACAAATTCAACACAAGCTAATAATCACTTTCATTCATACCATCCCTTATCAACACCTGTCCCAATACCAACACCACCTTTAAGTCATATAACTAATCATTCACATCACCATCAAGTCCATCATTTTAACAGTTCAGGTGTGAACCCAACCATAAGGAACGGGTTCGCCAATTTTGGGACAACACAACATAATAACAGTAATAATAATATGGGTCATAACTCTCATGTAAATTCTTTATTCCATTTTCACGATCAAAATAATTTGCACAACTCGTCGAGCTCTTCAAGTCGGCCAAACACACCTAATAATCGAAAAATGCCAATCGGTGGTAATGCAAACTCTGTTATACATTCCTAAAATTCTTTATCGAATATCAAAAGTGATTAATATATAACAAAAATCAATTAACTTAAGAATTATAATTAACTAATAGTTGATGCATATTATAAATAGTTATAATTCAAAAAAGCTCGAAACTAATGAAAGAGTTGTTAATTATGTTGAGATTTAGTACTTAATACAGTTTCCGATCTGGTGCACAGATTTTATACAAACTTTAAATACTTTATAAGAAATTCATTTATAAGAAGGTATACATAAAACTTATATATAAGACTACTCTAATGCAGAGTTTTATAATAGCTTTTATATTTAATTTATTAAGACGTGTTTATAGCGAATTTTCTATTATGTAATTTTTTCTAATATTTTTAATGTCTAATTCATAGCTCAAGATTAAGTTTTTTCACTTCAGGAAAATGTAAATAATAGCTTAATTTCTTTTCAATTGCCTTTAATTCAGTTGAATCGTAATGGAATTATTATGGAAAAGATCTGATCTATTCATTACTATAATTCTTATTGTCTTATCAAACTTTTTCATTTTATGTCAAGCTTTTAATAGAATATAAATTTATTGTAAATAAACAGTAATCGAATGACTAACGACTTAGAATCAATTGCTAGTCATAATATCTATAAATTGTTGTAAATGAGGCCAAAGTTAACACTTATTGCCATCTTTTTTATAGTAATACCAGTGTTTCAGATATGATTTTAATAAATGTAATAAATTCTATGTTGTTTATAATTTTGAATAAACCAATTGAAGAAATTGAACTCAAATCAAATAAATTCTTGAAGTGTTGCTAATTTTAAAAAACTCAAAATTCCAATCAATATTGTTATAGGACTAGAATTGATAAAAAGGTGCGCTTCAGACTCTTCAAAACTTTGAAGTAACGATAAAACTCATTGAAATGATTAATTAATTGACAAGGAATTGATTAGTATCTGAAAAGAATAACGCGTGAATAAACTTATACATCAAAATGCATATATTTGTTATAATTTAAAAATTAATATCCATTAAATGAGTAGAAAAAAGAATTTTTTCAACATCAGTCAAGTCATAAATAATACAGAATTTGTTGTGAATAAACATTACTATAAACCTATTTAGAAAAGCCCAGAATATATTTGTTCTCAAGTAAACAAAGATAGATAAATACAAACTCATATCTGAACTGTAACACAATTAGGTATCAGAAAGTAAAAGTTTATTATGAAAAGACTACTGAATATTTTTAATGGAAATCTCTATAAAAATGAAGAGGAATAATCAAAGTTTATGATAGGATGTGGTCGATATGCCAACCATATAGATGTGACGAAGTTGTAAATTGTCAATAACATCATTGAGAACACTGTATGGGATGTTTTCGAGTGTTCCAACGTTTAGGTACACTTTATCCCTGATGTTATTGACAATTTTGAACTTCGTCTTCGTGACATCCATCTGGAGAATGGTTGGCATATCGAGCGCATCCTATGATAAACTTTGATTATTCCTCTTTATTTTTATAGAGATTCCCTGTAAAAATATTCAGTAGTCTTTTCATAATAATCTAAATTATATACAATATCAGAAAAACGAAACCCCAAACAAAATATCTATAAAAAAGATATAAAATTTAACATCATTCAACAGTAATTCAAAAATAGATCAAACATTTTACACAAAATGTTTAGTCATAGACTTTAAGATTATTATAACGTTCGGAATCGATTGCCTGACGCATCATTGAAATTGGTGTTATTTTAGTGAAATCGTCAGTTTTCAAGATAAGTGACAACTGTTGACCAGAATAGCCAGAGAGAAGAAAAGTTCCTGTTTCGTTCACTCCAACCGGTGTTGAAGTCATCGATGTGTCTGACCTTAAATTCCAGAAAGCAATGGGCGGTAATACATAACCACTATTAGCGAACATCACTTTCGCGGCCTCAAAGTTGGTCAGTGTTGTGTCCGGAAATGCAGAATCGAACTCCATATCAGTGAAGACAAGAAGCAATTTTGGCATTTGTTCTGAAGTCAATCTGTGTTTGAGTGCATTTTCCAAAATCAATTTGAAGACAGCATTTAAATCGGTATTATATCCCCATTTCATTCCTTGAATTGATGACAATTTCTTGAGAAACGAATCGTCAGGATTGACAGCATGAAATTCTGGACTTTCTGAGAAAGTCATACACAATGAATTCCACGGCGCAGATGACAAATGCATTACTAATATAGTCAGACCAATGGCCGCATGCATTGGAATTCCACTCATAGAACCGCTTACATCACAAATGGCTATCGCATTATCCAAAAGACCTCCGCCTTCAAAGACAAACATATTTGAAAAAAGATTATTCTTGAAAAAGATGGAAACTTAAATACCTTTCTTTTTGATGTCTTCACACAATGAAAGCCACTGTTTTTCCAAAACTTGAATTTCAAGATTTTGCTCTGCATTTTGAGCATTTTGTTCAGCATTTTCTTCAGCATTTTCTTCAGCATTTTCTTCAGCATTTTCTTCAGCATTTTCTTCAGCATTTATTTCAGCAACAAGACTTGCTTGAAGAAGACGAAGTCCTCTTTCAACCAATTCAACGGGTTTAAGTGTTGCGCCGGCTATTGTTTTCTTAGAATCCAAATATGCTTCGAACCTTTCCTTATCATGCTTTATAAACGCGGACTTATTCTTCTGCATACACTTTGAGGCCACTCTATTATAATCAATTTGATTCCAATGATTGGCAGACATATAGACTTCAGGTATTCTAAGATACTTTCGCAGAGGAGCGCAAACTTCCACCTGATAGTAAGTTGAGAGTTGATTAGCATTTGAAATCAGGTCTTCCTTTTGCAATAATTTGCATAATTTAGTAGCAATTGATTTACTGATCATCAGATATTTATCGAAATGACGGTCATTAGAAGGAGTCCACTTTCCCACCAATGAAATCGATTTAACATCTTTAGCCATCTTTTCGAGATCTGTTTTCAAATTTTTAGCATATATTTCAACGATTCTGTCATAAAGACCACGATATTTCTCATCACTTTCATAATGTTTTTGTGCAAATTGTCTGCGACTTTCTTGCATTTGTTCCGATTGATTGCGAAGGTTTTGTTCTTCGCTTTTATTGCTTTCCATTTCCTTAGTTATGACTTGATCTCCAGTTTGATTATTTTGATCAGACTTTCCATTGATTTGTGCCAAACGTTTGGCCAATTTTTCTTCTTTTATTTTTTGTTTTCTTTCTTTCTTCTCTTTTCTCAATATTAATCGATCATAGAGTGGGAACTCATGTCGAGTACCTTTTCTACAAATATTTTAAAGCAATTTTCAATTTCAATTTCAATTTTTAAAAATATTCAATTAAGTAATCAATTAAATACTTCTTTTTGAGAGATTTACTCGAGTCATCTTTAGCTAAATATTGAGGAACGAGTTCGAAGAGCAAAGTCATCAACAAATGCATTAAGTCTTTCCAATACCCGAATGAAACGAATTCTTCCAAATTTTCTAATAAAGTCTTGTAATGATTCTGAAAGAGCCATAAGAGAGACATTTGATACTGACGTCGGATTCCTTTACCATTTCGACAGTCTCTGAGAAACGCCACTAATTTCAAAGTGTCCAAAGGATGACATGACCACGACTTTGAAAGTAAGTCAACTGTCTTTTCATTTTCTGCGTCTTCTGTGATGTGGAAAAAGAAGTCAACTCTTGCATCGCCTGATGTTGAATAAGTGGGCGAACAGTTTTCAGTCAATGTCAACATTTCTTTATATTTTTAACAATTATTTCTATAAAATACAAATATCTTATCATTAATTCATTGTCTGTTTTTAGTATAAAATTATAAAATAGTCTTTATTCGTAACTAAAACGTTGTGCACAAACGTTTCGCCCATTTTTCTCATAATAGCTTTCAGCTCAATATATATTACATAAAATATGATAATTCAAAATAAGATGATTAATTGAGAGATATTTTTAATGGATAACACACTTAATGTTAAACTACTTATTATTACTTTGTAAAACTTTAAGCTTAAAACCCCCTGAAATATAAGATTTACGTAATTTGTGTAGAATTTAATTAAGAAATCATATGTTTCTATCGATGTGTCACTTATGTGTCTCTTATTATTTGTAAACAAAAATGATTTAAACAGTAATCAATTTAAATGATTATAAATACAAAAACAGAATCAATTTGAAAAACAATTAATTATTTAGAAAACTATTTGTGATATATATTTAAATATTAAAACAAATAATTGCAAAAAATGTCTGAATATAACTCTACAGAGAAAAAATTATTAGAAAATATTCAACAATATTATCAACAATTGGCGACCGAAGCAAAGAAAAGACATCCGCCGGTCAAAGAAGTATTTATTGATTTTTTGCCTTTTTTTAATCTAATATTAATCTGTTTTATGAATTGATTTGTTTTGTTAAAGGCGTGCGAATCAGGAATTGTTAAAATAAGAAGTGCCTCAAAAAGACATCAAAACCTGAGAATCGCTTTAATGAACGAAAGCGCGGAGATAATGGAACCATTCTTCATGGGTTGTGACACAAAGATATCCAAAATGGTTCAGATCAGTCTCAATGCCATTCAAAAGCTCATCACTTTTGAATCAGTTTCCAATGTATTCATCACTTCATTTACTCTTCAAAGCCATAACTTTTTTCTCAACTATTTTTAATCTTTATCTAAATCTATTAATTCAAACTTATATTTGTAATAATCTTTAGTCGGCGGCCAATAATCTGATAAATTGTTTATGGAATCTAATGGAAAGTGGTGTCGAAGAAGTAAAGTTATTGCAAACCATAACTTTATTGATATCCACTAATAGTTCAGTTCAAAGTGAAAGTCTGGCCAAAGCGTTGTCGTTATGTTTTAGGCTTCACTTCACAAAAAACTCGACCACTAATAACACTGCGTCCGCTACTATTAGACAATTAGTTTCTGCTATTTTCGAAAGAGTCCAAACTGAAGATCAAATCCCTAATGAATGTAAGTTTGAAAAGTTGATCTTCAGTTCATAACTTAACTCTAATCTTAAATCTAACGTCTGTCTGACTTAACACAGCAAATGAAGTTCACGACATTAAATTTGATGACATAAAGTCTGGAAAATACACACCAATATCCTTAAGACCTGCAGCTTCTGATGCTTTTTTCTTTTTCCAGGTATTAAATCATAAAAACTATAATTATTACTCTGTTATAACTTTTTGTACTATTGATTAGGATTTAGTACAACTGGTGAATGCGGACCAACCATTTTGGTTGACAGGTCTCACAGAAATGACTCGAACTTTTGGTTTAGAATTGTTAGAATTGATATTCACTTCTTTTCCTGATGTTTTTTATAAGGTTTGCTTTCATTGAAATTCATTTACAAATCATTAGACATACATTTAATTGACTCTTTCATAGCACGAAGAATTCAGTTTTCTTCTAAAAGAGCGCGTCTGTCAACTAGTGATAAAGTTATTCTCTCCAAACACTAAACAGCGAACACAATCATTGAATATTCAACAAACAAATGCCTCATTGCAGACAACAGATAAACCCTTTTGGCCCATAACTGTTCGCTTATTAAGAATAGTGTCTGTACTCATACAGAAATTCTATACAATGTTGGTATGTATAAAAACTAAATTTGAAATAGATTTCTGTATAACAAATGATTAATAAAACTTATTTGTGTTTCAGATCACAGAAAGTGAAATATTCCTTTCGCTACTTGTGAAGTCTCTGGAAGGAGACAAACCTAACTGGCAGCGTATGATATGATTTTATATAACTTTTTGCAAAAGTACCACTATTTTCTCTATAATATATAAAACTATTTCAGGTTCGATGGCATTGGAATCATTATATAAGATGATTCAACCAAACTTGATAAGGTATTCAATTTAAAAATTCATTAAATTGTGTTAAACTAATGCACATTTCATTACTTTGAATTACAGTTGTTTGTGTCGCTTCTATGATATGAAAGTAAGGAATTAATGATTAAAAATGTTTGAAATAAGTTCTTATGGTATTGTTTTGATAGCCTCACAGCTCGAAAATATTTCGTGATATTGTGAATGCATTATGTATTTACATTCAGTCTCAGTTTCTATTCGTTGACTCCTCCACTACTCAAAGTTTAATCGCTTCAATAGTTAATAATAATAACAATTCGAATCCTAGTTTAGTAACAACTAGTTCTAATTCATCATTAAATTCATCGATGAGTTCGATATCAAACCACAATACACCCCAACCAGCTTTTCTATTGCGGGGAATTTATATCCCATTGTTATTTAATACGAATAAATTAAAATACAAGCCTTTTTATATCGAACAATTGGATAAATTAGAGGCTCCGACAGCTCCTGAAGGACACGGACTGTCGTCTGCTTTCGCCTGTGTTTTAGAAATAGTTCAAAGTTTAACAAATGTGATCGAAGCCGATGTTGACAACAAGTCGCATAACGTCAACGAACACATCGATTCCGTTCATAACTTGAGTGAAGAAACTCGACTTCTTCGTGAAAATTTACTCAATGCTTCGTAAGTTTGTTTGATTTGAATTGATTCCGAATAATAGATTGATTTTTGCAGATGTTGTGGTCTTTTGGGCGCATTCTCTCTATTACTCGACGCTTCAACTGATGAAACTGTGACTGAATTGATTTTGTTTAAAATGAAAAAATTGGGTAAATTTGAATTTTATGTTTGATTTGATTATATATTATTTGGAATTTGTGTTTAGCGGGTCTGTATGGCATATATGGATTGGAAGCAGCGAGAGATGCAATGCTCACTTCTATTTGCAAATCATCTCTTCCTCCAAATTATACATTATCTGTTTTGAATATAACGCAAACTAATGAAAACATTGCAAAACTGCCGAAACAACTGAGTAGACGAACAAGTCTAGACTCGACTAATAGTATTAATATAACTAACTTAATATCGCAACAAAACTCTCAGATACCTTCCAGTGGATTATATTTAGGGGGAAATGATTCTAGTGAAACACGACAACAAGTTATAGCTGTTGGTACTCCTTTGCCGTCTGCATCACTGCCACAGAATGCACAACAGGGACCTGTTATGGTCTGAATTTTTAGATTATATTTATGTTTCAGTTATTGTATGTTTTCATATCTTTTCATTATAGCTTACGTCAAAAAATCTTCAGTGTATGAATGGTATGACATTTATTTTCATTTTCTAAAAATTCATTATTAATTATTTTGCAAATTTAAAGCAATTTTAAGCGTTGCTGACAGTCATGGATCAGTTCTCAATGAAAAGTCATGGCATATAATCTTAACAACTTTACAACATTTGGTTTGGATTCTTGGTCTTAAGCCTACAAGTGGTGGTTCTCTTAAAGTGGGCAGAGCTGGCACTGAAGCCGGAGCTTCAACTAATGCATTGATCACAACCGCAGCCATGTCTGACTTACCAGTTTTGTCAACAATGCTTTCACGTCTATTTGAAAGTTCACAGTAAGTGTTGATTCGATTTAATATTGACTAACAATATATGTATGACAACCTTTTGACTGATTGTGTCTCTCGATTCTCCTTAACGCTAACCCCAGCTATGCTTCTGTAGGCGATCTGTTGTCACAGGTTTTTCAAAGCTCGCAGTAAGTGCTCAAAACTGCTATTAATGCGACTCAAAATTACTAAATTTTGTATCGAAACATATTTTCTAAATGTCATTCATCTGTTATTGTTATTTCTTTTGTTCTCGTTTGTTAACAATTTTCATTTCAAATAAATCTATGAATTATAAAATATAATATAATTGATTGTATTTTAAGGCAACTTAAATCAGAATCACTGCTACATTTGGTGAATGCTTTGGTTAAATTATCTCAGGAATCGATGGATATCGCGTACAATAATCGTGAGCCTTCATTAGTGAGTTTGAAGTTTGAATTTTGAATTTCTCATTACCCTATTTTGACGGCTATAACCCGCGGGTTATACGAGGGGTACGGGTTATAGCCATCAAAATAGGGTATTAGTTTGTATTTAAAGAGTTTTGTCACTCAATATTAAACATTCAGGTTTGTTCTCAATTGCTCTCAAGATTTTCAATTTGAAATAGATATTAATTTATTATTTATATTATAATTAAGTTTGCGGTCGCAAAACTATTGGAAACCGCAATCGTAAACTTGAGTCGTATTGATATAATATGGAAACAAATAACATCACATTTCTTAGAAGGTATTCCATTGATTTTGTCTTTTATTGTAATTATAGCTGAATTTGTTATTAACTTTTGTATTAATTGATAGTCTGTACTCACCCTCATATAAAAATGCGTGAGTGGGGCGTTGAAGCGCTTTGTAATTTAGGTGAGAAAACATCAATAAATCATTTTACAGATTTCTTAAATCAATGTTTTGGCAATTCTAGTCAAGTCAGCCCTCTCTCAATCACAGTCGGAAAACAAACCGACGAGTGAAGGCGATAATACAAAAGAGAGTTCTGGTGTCACAACAGTAAAGCAATTTATGTTTTTGGCTCCACTTCAAGACCTGTCATATATCGCACATTCAGATATTCGTCAGAAACAGTTGGACTGTACTCTTCAGATATTGCAATCAAGTGGTGATACATTAATTTATGGTTGGCCTCAAATATTCGAAATCGTGGGCGCAATCAATGAAACACAAAATGAAAATCTGATTCGATGTGCGTTTCAATGCCTTCAATTAATTATAGCCGACTTTCTGCCACTCATTCCATCACTTTGTCTGATTCTATGTGTTGAAACAACCGCTAAATTTGGTTCACAAGAACAAGAGCTTAACGTATCGCTCACTGCTATCGGTTTGCTTTGGAATATTGCAGATTATTTGCATTCAAATCAGAATAAAATTAAAGCAATTTTAGACGAAAATAATATTAAAACCAATTCTGACGATCAAAATAACTTGACGACTGATTTGAATTCTTTCGACACATTATGGATGGGATTATTCTCACGTTTGGGGTAAGAATTATTGAATAATTTGATGCTTAATGAAAAATGATTGACATTTTTATACACTTTAGGGATCTATGCACTGATTCGAGAGCATCAGTTCGTAAAAGTGCGGGTCAAACATTATTCTCAACGCTAACAACTCATGGATCTATACTTGAAGCTAAAACTTGGAAAACAGTTCTTTGGACTGTTTTGTTTCCATTGTTAGATCGGGTCAGAGTTCTGTCCGGATCTGCTTCTAGTGATAAAATAACAAATAGTAAGTTAATGGGAAGCGGAAGCACTGCTATTATTATTCATCATTCAAGGAATACCGCACAAAAACAATGGTTAGTCTTTAAATCAAAATAACTTTCATTTTTCATCACTTATTTTCATTTCAAAAATTCTAAGGTCTGAAACTCAAGTTTTAGTTTTATCGGGTGTTTCGCGTATCTTAAGTATTAAATTAGAATTATTAGTAAATATTGAAGATTTTTACAAGACATGGACATTACTTCTTGAATTTATTGAAACGTCTGCGTTAAGTAAAAATAGCGAAGTTTCGCTCTCAGCTCTGAAATGCTTTCAAGAAATTTTATGCGTCACTAAATTACACAGCGATGAAAAAAATGGTTCCGAAACTTTATGGGACGCGGCCTGGAATGTATGGTAAGATCACTTATAATCAACTCATTATTTGACTCTTAAAGTATAAAATCTTTTCGCTTTGAAGGTATAATATTGGGTTCACAACAACTCAATTGAAGGACATTTCAATTGAATCGAACGGATCCGATAATGCAAATAAAAACTCTGAAATCACTTCACTTTACGTTCCATCGCAAGCATTCTTGACATCTCTCATTCAGATATTTCCCTATTTATTCATTCACATTAAATCAAGATTTTCCGAAAGGTTCGCATTTCATATCATTTTGAATTCAAAACAATTCATTTCATTTCACTCATAACAGAGATTTCCAAAAGTTATCAATGGTTTTACAAAATGCAGTTTCTGTGCCGTTAATGAACTCAGACGCCAGTCTGCCATATATGATGTCACTCTCAATGAATGAACCCATAAGTCCATTACAAGAAAATATACTCTTTGTTTTGGAAACATTACAGAAAGAAATATTACTCGAAAGCGTTCTCTACCCTCTATTACCGTCTATTTTCAATCAATATTTAGCTTTTTCATGCTATGCCGTCAACATAAGTAAGTCTTACAAGAATTGTTTCAATATCTTTGAAATTTTAATTAAATTTTTAATTCCATTCAATCAGTTCCTCCACATTTGCCTTCTTTTGCTAACACACAAATCACTCCACAATACATTTCCGTGAGTTCAGATCGACTCCTACTTTAAAATTATATTTATATTCATTCAAATATTCTTAACATTGATCAAAGGGTGAAATTTCTGCGATTAATTCCAATACTTATTATTCATTTGGTGAAAAAGCAATGAAAAATGCATTAACTCTTTATCAAAAAACAGCTAATGAGCAGATCGTCATAAAATCACATATTCTTAACTCAATAATTAAGGTTTGATTTGTTTTGATTGAATAAATTTATGATTAATAAAAATTATATGAATTCTCAATAGACTTTGAAAATTCCATTGTGTATGAAATATTCGTGTCCCTCACAAACAACTTGGAAATTAGCTGTTAATTCATTACTAACCGTATTACAAATTGGTCTTCCAGTGGCGCGACAAAATGGTAGGATTTTTATAAAACATTAATTATAGAAAACCATAGGTTTGTTACTTAAAAACTTGAAATTTGTTGATAGCATCGGACTTCATAGGCATGTGGGGTGATCTGGCGCTCTCATTAGAAGGCTTTCTATTCCCTACCAGTAAACCGGCCTCAACTCAAACTTTAGAAGAACAACAATTCGATGAATCACTAGATGTTAGAGTTGTTGAACTAATTCGAGATGGAATTATGCCATTTGCCGCTCAAATACCCAAAGAATTCCTTTTGCAAATTGTTTCACTGCTTAATAAGGGATCGATTCATTCAGCGACTAATAGTTCACCAGTCGGTCAGTTTTTTTATTTAATTTTTATTATGTTTTTAATTGCAGTTATTTATGCATTAAAGATACAGAATCGACACGAAAATTACGCGAAGAGTTTGCGCGAACGTGTTTCGAAACGTTACTTCAATTTTCGTTTTTGGGTCCGAAGGGAAATCCGGGACTTTTCATACAATCGATGGGAAATGATTTCACACCCGATCATAGCATTGGTATTGTCAACAAATTGGCCGTCACTTCAATTCTTCAACGATTCAATGAAGTTGTTTTGAAGTATGTTGAAGACGAGAAGCTGTGTCCGTGTCCTCTTCCCAGGTATTGATTCAATGAAATAAAATAGTTTTTAAATTCAATTCAATTGATAACTTTTTGCTTAAGGCATAGAATGGCTGAAATATCATTTGTATTGAAAGCTTTGGCGACATTAATCGTATCCCTAAAGAAAGCTCCGATCGATAGCGTTGAGCCACACGTTTGGGATCTATTAATACGATTATATCCTCATATCGTGGACTGCACTACTTCTAACTCAGTTCAAGTGAATCGATCCTTAAGAGAAGTGTTACACGAATACTCAGACTTATTATCGCCGCCATCGATGATGTCTTATAAGTCTATGAAGAATGGTTGCTAAGACTCTCTCTATTTGAATCTCTAAAGCAACAAATCAACTCTTATGTCGAATAACAATAATTGTTGTTAAATCTTATTTATTATTAATTCCTATATTTCTTTATTTTCATCAACTATTTTCTATTCAAAGAAATTTTATCAGACGTTATATATATTTATCTTCAATAATAAGTGAAATTTAAGTGATCTTTTATCTAATATCTAGTCTTTTGATCATTCATTTGTCATTATTTAATGAATAAAATGACTTTTTGATACATTTATAATCTTATTAATGAGAAATTTTAATGTATAAAATATTTAAACTGAGAATAATGACAAATAATAATTACTGATTTTCCATTCAATTTTACGTCTTTATATGAATTCTTGGAAAGTTAAGTATAGAATATTCATAATAACCTTCAGTACTTCAATTAACTATTCATATTGAGTACGCATTAAAATGTTTAATTTTGATATTTTTAAATATCAAAAGTCACGAGTTTTGACTTAATTCCAAACCTCATAAATTAAAACACTTGTAAAACTGCTGGTCTTCGCCATAATTTATCAAATAATAAGGTATTTTTGAGAAAAAACTTATTTCCACAAAAACATTGCAATTTGACAGTTGAAAACTTTAATAAAAAGAGTCTTTGAATACATTGAACAAAATTGAAGCAAATTTTTATTCTAATTAACTATTGAAAGGAAGACTTTTTGAAAACTTTTTGAAAACTTTTTCAAATCAAATTATGTTCTGTTTGTTAACTAACACTTTATGGAATGTATTACAGAATTTCAAACAATTTAATGTAATAAATAATTGGTATTCATTAAAATTCCTTTTTATGTTGAATAGATTTTTCAGTTTTAAAGTTAAATTCTTGTTAAACTCAATTTACAAATATATACAACAATACATTTTTGAGGATTTTTACGCCTAAATTCACTTATATTTAAATGGAGAACTTGTTTAATAATATTTACAGACAATCTTCCGCTTTAGAGCAAAACTTTTATCACATTTAATTCATTTTTTTGAGTCAACTTCTCATGAATATATAAAAGCAATTATTCCATAAAATATTACTCTATAATATTTGATGAAAAACCATGAAATGCTTAGAATTGCATAAGTCAACTAAAATGTGATTAAATCGAAATTATTTTGAAAATGATTCATAAAACAAAAAGCGGACGATTATCTATACATAACTTTAAAACAAAATAAAATAATTACTATAAAGAGAAATGAAAAAAATGAAACTTAATTTGAATAATAATTGAAAACAAGTTGAGTAGAGACTCAACTTGAGCTATGAATTTAGGTATTAAATAATTGCTTATAAAAAGTTGGAGATAAAAAAGATCCCATATTTGAATACAAGAATATCGATAAAGAATGAAAAATCAATGAAAAATATAAAATATTTTACAAATTAACTGTTATTTACAAATTATGTTTAGCTATTGAACCGTTTGGCCAATCAAAGAATGGTGACCTCTTTATCACTATCTTCTATACCTTTCCAGTGTATAACATATCCGTCGTTATCATAAACATGTTTGAGTTGAGTATCACTATTAGAGTTCTTCATTGAACCCAATATATGAAGCTGTGACTGATTAGTTCTTTGGCCCAAAACAGCAGAATCGTGTCTCGATTCAGACCCAGCACAACATTTACATTTGAGACATGAAAACTTTTCAACTAATTTAGTAATCAAAGCGTCCATTGGGTCTAAACTATGCATCCAAAGTGGCAAATAGTTCCAATTCTGTAATTTTAAAGGCAATAAACTCGGCCTTTTTCGTTGAACTATATTAATGATGATCAATATAATGGAAAGCAGCAAAAGAGGTCCTCCGACGCCGACCAGAGCCCACATGCTGATCAATGAGAGACCGAACACAATAAATGGCAAAAGGAAAAACATCATAATAAGGTAGAAGACACTAAACCATCGGTACTGAGCAGTAATGTTTCCCAAGGCTCGGGCCAATGTTATTGGTAATCTTGTGAATGGTATCGGATAGAAGAGAAGAATACCAGAAATATTGAAGAAAAGATGACAAAAAGCAAGTTGTAGTGTGTCATTCAAATTGTCGGCCGCCAACGCCGCCAAAATGCCTATTAAATTCAGAGTGATTAATACAAGCTTTATTGACTATCATTGTAAAAATGCTTTGTAATATTCAACTGATTTGCAATTCAAACCTGTGGTAGTGGTGCCAATATTAGAGCCTAAAGTCAACGGATACATCCTTTCAAGAGATATAACTCCAATACCAGCCAAAGGTGTGAGGGCTGATGTGAATATTGAACTGCTTTGAACTAAAATAGTCATTACACATCCGACAAGTATTGCCAAATAGTTAACAAGTATTGAATATGGAAATTCATAGTCTTTATTCATTGTCTTCTTGATGACGTTTGCAATTTGTCCTCTAAAATCAATGATACAATAATACAAGTTTATGTTAAGTACAGACGTGTCCAAAAGAAAAGCCCAAATTTGCTTAAAATAAAATATATACGAGAGTGTAAGACATTTTTTACATTATAAACACTTTAAGGTGTATTGCAATTGCGTATATATTTTAATGAAACTGCGCTTTTCTTTTGGACACAATTGTAAAGCATGAAAAGTGTATCGAAAGTTCTTATAAAAAGAGACAAATTGATAGTCCGTTTTTCGCAAATATTTACTTTAGCATTGAATGGAGTAGTTTAACCATTAATACAAGACAACCACACAGTAATACTAGTGAAACAGCAAGTAATACAAAACCAGCAATTGAATCGCTCAGATTTAGTTTAGAGAACAATGAATTTCCTACAAATTATAATCAAATCATTTTTAATAGATATAACTTCATAAGCGATCAAAAAATCAATTTCAAATAGAGTAAAGTCTGATACCTGTCTTAATCAAAGTTTCATTTCCATATTCGGTACCACCGGATATTTGATCCAAAATTTTCCTATCGAGCTTTTATTTAGAATAAAGTTAAATAAATCATTAGTTTTTATTTCCAATTCATCTCTAGTATTGTGATAATCATATCAAACGCATGCTATCATCAAATTAAGAAAATCATTAGTAAAGTCGTGTCCAATTATCATATTTTTCAACTTAATGTATGAAAACTTTAATTAACTTTTTTATGAGAATCTTAGTTGATATATAAGTTCAATCAATCAAAACTTTGAGTTGAATTTAGAGTGAATAAAAAAAAGTTGACAATCAGTAAGTTATTGAATTTGTTAGCTTTTCTATAAAAGTTTGAAATGCAGTTTTTATAGACAAGTTTTTAAACGCAATTTCTAAGAGATTATTAACATTTAAAGTATAGAGTCTATGATTGATTGTTTTTATGGTATTCAGTGATTTTCTAATACAAAAAGCCTCAACAGAGACCACTATCTCTTGTGGCAGACAAACCAAACTAGCAGTTCGTAAGTGTACTTTTGGTAACTGTAGACACAATGGTAACTATCATTACTGTATACATCATGTGTTCACGTGTATTACAAGCGTTTGGCAGAAGTTTCTTAAGAAATCAATAATTATATAGTGAATCATTGGTACGCGTAGTAAAGCATAGACTTAATAAATAAATTGCTGATGTTCTCAGTGAATGCGCCAATACTTCACTTATATTAGGCCATAACATAACATAATGAAAATACTCTACATTAAAGCCATACATAAAATAATTCCTATTCATATTAAGGATATTGCTTTTGATCTGCAATTTGTTAACTAATAACAAGAGTAAATGAATGGTTAACTGACAGAAAGAAAAAATTTGTGATAAATTTAATGGGAAGAGAAACTTTTTTATAATTGTAAACTTATTAGATCTAACTTTAAATTAAAAATAAAAGTAAGCTGAAGATGAAGAGTTGTTTGAGTGATGAAATGTGTTAAATGAAAGTGCTTTAAATGAAATATATAGCTCATGGTTAACGATTGAAGCAGTATTAAGTTGAAGGTATACCTCGATGATTAACTTAGTAAATGGTTTGGTGATTTTGCCTAAGAATTCAGTGTTAGCGCTTTTATCTTGTTCCCAACCGCTTTTAATGATCCAACCAGTCAAGTATTCTAAGTAATGAGTGGTCACTTCTATAGGCAAAAGCACAATAACGCTCAGCCAATTGAACATATCGTGAACAGTGGCGGCAGCGAAGGCACGTCTAAACTCGTTTCGATCAGTTGCCTGCATAAATGAGACTATTGTGTTGGTTACCGAAGTCCCGATATTAGCTCCAAAAACGATAGGTATCGCCTCCCGTACTTTGATTACTAAAAGTTTGTAATTATTAGGGAGGCGTTCGCCTCACAATAAAATGGCACTTACAACGGGACCCAACCATTGTTACCACTATCGATGTTGAAGTTGACGAGCTTTGAACAAGAACTGTCACGAGCACACCTATCATGAGTCCAACGACTGGATTTTTCAATAGCTCGCTATCAGATATCATTTTTCCAGCGGCTCGACTGCCAACTAATCGAAAGGCTGAGCTCAAGAAGTCCAGCGAACATATGAAGAAGTAGAGAAGCACGAGGAGGGCCATTATCTTCGATACATTGAACGCTATTCTTTTACATTTTTGGATTCCGCTCAGTTCTGTGGAAAAACACCGAAATAGGTGTCAAAATCTTGTGATGGCCTAAACTTTATTTCTCCTCAATTCATAAATTAATGGATAAAAAAGTCCATTGACTCGAAGCATGTTTTAATAACTTTAATGTCATGTTATAATTGTTTCATTCCGTGATTGTTAGACTTTTTCAAATGTTTGGGCAAAACGTTTGCCAAACTATATCAACATTGAAGTTATACATGGAATTTGTATGTGTCTAATATTTGTTTATCAATGACACAAAAAATCTTTCTGAGAATTAGAATCAAGAACTTATATTTTTAGAAGAGTGTTATTTCTGTGATATATTTGTTTTCAATTTGACTTATTTTTGCAAGAATTCTAAAGCTTATAAACAAATTTCAATAAAAATTGCTTAAAATAGTCTGAAACTCGAAATGAAATTCTTATAAATAATTCGCATATCAAAAGTAAATGCAAGTGACAGTTATTCTTAGAAAAGATGAATAGCAAAATGAATAAGCTATAAAAATACATAAGCAATAATCATAAATGTTTAACTTGAATAAAAGCTCAATTCTACACAAACCCTACAGGAAAGCGCATGAATTTTAAGCAACAAAACCAAAGTTTAATTATTAAAGCTGAATGTTTTATCTATTAAATGAAAGGTTATTCAAACCCGGAATCTAATTTAGTATCTGGAATATCATTTTACGTGTGTCTGGTTTCAAATTGCTCTGTCTGTATAAATGCTACAGAATATGTAAATGCAAACCAATGCTATAATTTATCTTTAATGACTCCATGATGTGATTCCATCATTTCATACTTGACTAATCCTATTTACAACGTTGTTTTCAATAAATACTTGATCGGATAACTTTTGAAGATTGAAAATATTGATTCCAAATTGTTTGGTTGCAACTACTTTAATGTCAAGTTATTTATATAAAATCAAACCTTGAAATATTGCGCCGAATATTGTCAAACAATAAGTTTGTGTAACAAGATAAAAGTTAGCTGATATGACAGATTGTTATTTATAGAAAGAAACAAATGCTGAATAAGTGCTAATCAGTGTCGAAATACATAAAAGTGCTTTTTGTAAAATGGAGTACAATAGACGTTATACTGCTCTACATATATTTCCAATTCAAGTACAAAAGGTATAAAGAGTTTTTGCATGAATAACATTTTTAATAAGCAGAGAAACAAAAAACTAGTAAAAGTAACAATTGATTATTAAACCTTCAATTTCTATTAACGATTCTGTTGCATGAAGTGATCAATTTTCGTTAACTCAGTTTCACTAATGAGACCTATTTTCTAATGAATTTTCTGTAAACATACTGTAATTGATGGGGAAAATATTGTATGAATTTTTCTCTTCAACTCATCCTTATTTAGAAAATGTGATAATTAAACAATAGAAGTTAAATATAGCTATTGGCAAATGTCATACATTGAAAAACCACTTGATTAGACTTCAACTCATAAATTTCTTTAACTTAAGTTTTCTAAATAGTGAAGAACTGATAATTTTTAAACAAATATAACTTAATTTAATAGTTTAAACAATTGCCTTCATATTAACTATAAAAATAAAAAGTTTTTTAATTGGTTTTCTTAACATACTTTTAAGTTCCCTTCGAAGAAAATTGATTGATTCAAAAGAAATTTGTCTTTTACGGGGAACTTAAAAAGTGTAATTATAAAATTATTCAATAACAATTCCTTGACATTGAAATTTTTATCATTAAATGGATTCGTTAGAAGTGTAAACAGACTAACCAAACAGCTTGTCATTGAAATCCATTCACACTTCTATGATTGAAACAATACTTGAAATTTTTCAACTTCTTGGAACCAAATTACATAAATACTAGAAAATCCAAACTGAAACCCACTGGTTTTCCCAATTCATTTAGGAGTTCTTTCATTCAAGTTCAGGTTTTCAGTTTATTGAAGTTTCTTAAAAATTTCTATTAAAATCAATTTGATAGGCATTTGAATCTAAAATGTTGGACATTGCTCATTTTTGACACCTTTTATAAAATGATGCTTTTAATAATGAATGAGGAAATGTATTATTGAAATTTGATAACAATTTAGGAAATCTAAGAATTTGAGCCCCTGAGCCCCTGATCCGGAAAATGCTGGCTTGGGGTCTGCTTAGAGGTGAACCCTTGTTGGATGTTTCCATCCAATTATTGCAATACATGAGACAAAAAGATCAATATATCGATCTGGTCCTGGCGGGCATGTGCAAACGTGACTCTCATTTTTTCTAACTAAACATATATTCTAAAAGTTCAAATACTTAACAGTTAGTTTTATATAAATTTGACAGTCCATTAATTAATATTTAATCAGAGGCACAATTTCTCAATCAATTATTTTCAAAAAATAAATATTTCGCAATAGTTTGTTCTCATTAAAGGGTTAGATAACCTGAGCCTCATTTTAATTAATCATTTCTAGTAACTTTCTTGGAAAAACTTCTTATAACTTATGTTTTAACATTTTCTAAAAAAATCATTTCAAATGCATTTAGAATTCAAATTGCATTTCATGTTTTTGACGCAATGAAATGATTAATTTTTCAACAATTGAACGCCTCTTTCAGCTAATATGAAACGTTATGCTCAATATCACAATTGACTGAATCGAATCAATTGCTTTTTAGATCTCTATAACAAATGAAACGTTTCTTAATCAAAATATAATTGTTTTTGAAAAATAATAAAACTATTACGAAATAATGTTACTTAAATTGAGTTGAACTTTAATTATATGACATTATGGGTGTCTAGAGGTACTCAAGAGAAACATATTCCTGAAAAATGCAGTTCAGACTAATTCTCTTTAAGTTAAGTCAAGTCAAGTTAAATAAATCAATTTTAAGAGATTGAAGGTTAAGCTTTCAAATAAATTGATACGACTTGAATAGGACTTATACTTTTTTGTCACATATATAACAATTGGAATTTATCTTTCAAACACATCTTTAATATCTTACCTAAACTTGAATTAGAATCAATTTATAATACATTCACATTAAAGATAAGAAAAAGTTTAGAAGACTTTATCTTAAATGATAGAAACTTGATAACTATTCAATCTATGCTATGAAAAGTTGCTGAGGAATAAAAACTAGTCAATGCTATACTTGTATTTAATTCTGTACTCAATCACGTATAATAAAAGATGATTATTCGTTATTTATGTCTATAAATTCATATTTTGATGAAATTCTAGATTTGTTTGAGTAAATAAACCTAAATTTTATATATCAAAGTATCATAATTGACAAAATGCTTTTGAATTCATAAAACATAGATTTTGTAAACATGCAAAATATAAATTATACAAAGCATGACCGGCTGTGCAAATATCATTTGAATTGCTTTTCTTGCTCTTGTTTCAGTTTTTTAAGTTGGATAAGTTTGAAAAAATTAATGCTTTAATGCATGTGCTCCTCAAACAACTTTAAAATTTAATTCAAAATATCTTATATATTCCAAGATATATCATATATAGAAGAAAATCCATACTTAATGAGGTCTTTGATATTGAAAATGTTGAATGACTAGAATCTAAAGATTAAGACTTTTTGCGATTATGCTATTTATTTGAAAATTTAAACTAAACGTTTGAGACTTGTAACCTATTTTCACGGAAACTCCATGAACTTCATTGTAGTTTTTTGCATAAAAACTAGTTATGAAAGCTCAGAGATTAGTACCAACTTCTTAAAGTTCAATTCTCTAAAAAAATTGCGAAACGATTGCAAACCGAAGTTGAAAAGTTGTAAAATATATTTCATTCTTTAACCGAATTCTGCAATTAAGTAAATATAAAGGGATTTCCCCTCCCATTGAATATCCTGCCGTCTCGACCAAAAGTTGAAAGATTGGAAAAAGTTGTGTAACAGACATGCTATTTAACACTGAACTATTAAAAGTCAACGCAAGGCTGTTATGCTATACTGGATTGAGAGTGGAATATGAAAGAGAGTGAATATATATATCATTGATGAGAGAACACTCTTGTTGGTTCTTAAGATAATGGTTCCAAGAAAGCTCACCCGCCGTGAATGACGACCCCTTTTTTCGACCTCAATTGCTATTCTCAATGAAAGTAACAGTGCATAAGTGACTGTATGCACAGTTGTCAACTTTTGCTTTTGATTATTCAAACAGTTCCGGTTATTGAAAGATAGATTCAAAAATGATGCATAGCTTTTGTGCCTAAATAACAATTCCTAATAACTGTCAATTTTTGAAGTATACTCTTTTCAAAACTATTTCACAATCAAATTTTTGTGACTAAAAGCCAGAATTTTTGAATTTAAATATAAATTACTGTAAGTTACGTATAGCGACGTCAGAGCAAACTTTTGAATACGAATGTATAGTGAGTGTGTACTGACTTGTTTGTTAGAAAATAGCATTCAGTAAAGCACTAGATTCAGGCGGTTTATAAATATAAAACTTTTGCAGACAAAATCAATATATAAGAGCATACGGAAGCTCTACGAACAGCTTATGAACCAAAAGACTGGCAAAGGAATAAGGGCTCAACTCATTAATGGGCTCTATCAACACAATTGCATGTTTAGAGTAAATTAATAGCTAAATCAACTTTTATTAGTGATTAAACGGATAATTAATGGCATTTAATATAAGTATTGAACTGAGTGTCTTATGAAAAGATTTGTAAGTGTTAGCCTATGGCTAGTTTGAAACTTAACTTACAGTACATGTTGACACATAATCTCTTTTTATACTAATCTCTTTTAAATCTCTTTTAAATCTCTTTTAAATCTCTTTTAAATCTCAAATATAAGTCAAAGTACATGAAGACAGGTTGCCTTCAGATATATGTGGCTAACTATTGAATTAATATAAAAGAAGTTTGACTTACCACTCCACGGCTCGCTATCATCTTCAAGTTCTGGTAGAGCCCACGGATCATACTCTGGGGTCTCGCAAAATGTTTGCGAAGACTCTTTACTATCAGGTGTGGAATCCTTACTGCACTCCATATATGATTTTGGGTGAAGATGTTTAGGACTGAAGTTGAGATGAACCTAAACGTACGTTCATATAACACACTGATGTGATAAACAAATATTGTTAACATGAATATGTTCATACCTCTCCGTTCATCGGCTTCGATTGATTATCAAAATGATTTGATTGCATTTCGTCTGATTCTCTATTGAAAATAATATACGAAAAAATCTAATAAAATGTTTAATGACTAAAGAGGAAAAAATTCACGTTAAATGTGTCTCGTCTAAAGCCGGCACTTGATCGGTACACATTTGCGCTTCTGGTAGAGTTCAATAGATTTTATATGTTTGCGTAATGGGTGACACCCTCGATGACGAAGACTATGGCACAAACACTGCCAATTCAGCAAAAGCTCCTATCATTCCGTTCTCAGATTCATAGTAAGATTCCTATCTATTGCTAATTACTATTCAATCAATTTTTTCTTAACAACTACTTCACATTTCCTGTCATTTAATGCATGCCTTTTGGTCAAGAAATTATCATTAATAATTAATACCACTGTATTTTTCATATTATGCGCATTCATAAGTGTATTGCTTAATATAAGTAAGAATGACATTCAGCATCCCTTCTATCAAGTTTGGTAGAGTCGAGCCCCCAAAACACTGCAAACTGGTTGGTCGAGACAGACCTACGCCCAAACTACCACACTATCAAGTCTGCAATGCTTCTAAGCATCACTTTTAGGTAACATGTATAACTCCAGAAATTTTCAATTATTCAGCGAATTGAATTACACATTTAATATTCATTTCAATCAACTAAATATTTATTTCAAATTATCAAAATATTTCCTTTTTTTACCTCATATCTAAGCAAATTTCACAGTCAATGTGAATGCATGGAAAATTTTCACCTTATTATACATATTTTAGGGTTTGTTAGCAAATACATCATTTCGAAAAAGTTGAATAATGTTCACGTGTTATGCATGTGAACTCTAGTGAGTTATTGTATATTTCAGTGAAATTGCATTCTGGTTTACACAGCATGTATGCAATCGTAAAGATTTCTCTACGAAGAATGCGCTGTAAAATGCATATGAATTAATGTGCACTACATCTACACTACAGACAAAGTATTTTTTATGTACAAACTTTTGGCGACTGATATCCAAGAACTCATAATTAGCTCTAATTTCTAAGCTCTTTTGATTATTAAAAAAATATCGTTAACTTTCACAGAACCGATTAAATAGATAAATACCTTTACTCTAAATTTACTTTAAGAGAAACATTAAAGATTTTTAGATTAATTAAATCTTATTTTAATTTTTTATATTAGTTATTGCATTGATTTATTATATATTAAGGCTAAATTGAGGGTTATTTTAAGTACATTTGCACTTCAAAGGTATTCTCATTTGAAATGAAAGTTTTAAACAACGCGTTTCCTATGCGCTGATTAATTGAGTGATAATAGGAATTTGACATGCATGATTTTATTATTTATCTAAGTACATATGCGCGAGAATCACCAAATTATGCACATAATAACAAAATATGCGCTTTGCAAATCAACCTTTCAATTAATTTAAGTTAAAAAGTTATTTAAGTAATTCATAGTTTGTCATCAGTACAAATAATTATTAATTCATTCTTAGATATAAGTCCAAATATTTTTTCAATTATGTCAATAAAATGTTTATTTTCAAGTTTTGACAGTTCGGAGTTTCGAAAATTTATCATTTCTACACCAGTGTTGACGAAACTCGCGAATACCGTCTAATGAAAAAATTTTCAACAATAGCTGAATGCATGAACTATGTATGAAATTAATTTGTTGGTCAAATTGACAGAATTTTACAATCATATATCAAAATATCGTCGATTAATAGATGATATTAAGTTAGGGAAGAAATATGCCTTTGAAGTGATTTTGATAATTAGTTTTATTACTGACTATTTTCGTACTCTCTATGAATGTTATCAGAATGAAAGATAAATGTTGGTTTATTACGACAATTGTGAACAGGAGAATACCCGTAAACAAGAAGTATTATCAGAGATTTGCATTTCAGTGTTGCTAAAATCTAAATATATCGATATATCGCGAATTATAAGCTCATCTAGAAGTGAGCCTCTAATCCAAAACACTTCTCACAAGACACACGATTTGTTCATCACAGATAAAACCATTGAATAAAAATAAACAAATTAATTACGTAAACCACTTTCATGGAATTTTAAGCCTAAAGATATCGTTTATTTTATAAGACAATACAGTACTTCCAATGTCAGAACACCTCATGAGAAATGAAAATTTCAAAAAATCATAGTTTAAAAAGCATGCTTTCATCAAATTATTCATAACAATCATCTAAAATCAATCAATTATACCATCAATACTTATCAGCACTTTTAATAAATAATAAGACTTCAAATTAAGCTTCAGTTTTATAATTACTATTCATTGCTTTCTAAGTTTATTCATTTTCAATTACAAATTTAAATAAATATCAATAAACACCGAAAAATAAATCAAAATTTTCTTTTCAAAGTTTTTTCAAGAATTGCGACCAGATTTTGAATATTAAAAGCTTATTAAAAATTAGTTCGAGTCATATTATGCTCTAAAAATTGTCTCAAAAACAATAGGATACTTTTCTTTACATCTAATAACTGATATTCCGATTTCTAATGCGTTGGAGTTTCAAATAGATTTGGATATTAGTATAAATGTCCTGTTTATCAACTTAATAAAACAATAACAGCCTTAAGCAAAACCTTAATTTAAATAAATAAAGTAATATAAAACAATTTTGTTTTTACGAATCTTTCATTTCATATAATTTAGAAAACAAAAAATTTCAGTTCAAAGTTAGCTTTTATGGAACTTTTCACCAAAAATTTATTTTTTCCAACTTTTAGATTATTTAAGGAATTTTTTTTTTGATAACTTAGTAATTACTTGTCAGATAATATGAAGTTAATAATAAGATTTAGGATAAAAATCTATTTATTGCCACAGGTGAGAGTCAAACTTCAAATTATTAGTTAATTATTCAAATTATTTGTGAATAAAAATTCCAAACAATTTTAAAGTTTAAAAAATTAAGTTTTCAAATATTTTTCAAAACTAGAGAAATAGCCTCAAGAGAAAGAGACTCAACCGAATTGAAAATGATTTTTCTAGTCTCTGAAATTTGATTTCTCGAAAATACCGACCACTAGTTTATTTATCATTAGTAAACAATTTTGAGTTATAAATGAGATCGCAATAAAAGCTGATTAATGTATTTGATTAAAATAATAGTTCTTCGGAATTTCAACAATAAATGATTACAATATACTGTATTTAACTGCAATTCACTTTCATTTTATACTAATCATCCAAAACATTCTACAATAAATGCTGAAAACAAAAATAATAGAATCATTTTCAAGTTTATCTTAGATTGAATTGTCTCATAAAGAGTCGCCTTTTATTTCTTTGAATTTGATAATTAAAAAATAGATAATAATTGGATATGTTATCAAAATGATATACCGATCAAATTAAGAAATGTGAAATACTTTATTCAATTTAAATTATTCGAATTAATGTTAGCCATGTTAAAAATTCTATCATTATCTTAGAGAAATTCCGAACAATTATTTGTTATTATTTCAAAGTTTTATGTGTTTGAAACTGAAAGGTTTGAAGACTCTATTAAAGAACGAATTAAACCTATAATTGGTTACCAAAAGTGAGATAAAGTAGAAGAATTAGGAAAGAAGAGTAAAATGGAATTGATTCCAATGAATTTTATTATTTATTCAAGTGTTTTAAGTGTTTTCGTGAGCAAAAAAATGTAAATTATGATTAATTGGAATAAAATAAATTCTCTAAAACATTTCTAACATAAATTATTTTTAATTGCATGAACACAATCATTAGTTTTTGTTGAAGAAATCCAATGACGTTATGGACAAGGTTTAAAGGATTATTGGGGTGTCTCTTCTCTTATGTGTAAAAATTGCATAATTATTAGCTTAAGTTATATGATGAGGGCTTAAGTTTATCTCCAAGGATAACAT
>JAQFZT010000190.1:0-34790 GCA_034696325.1 Camisiidae sp. | reverse complement strand
CATTATATTATAATGTATTATTGAAGCTTTGTATGAATTGTGTTCAATAAATAATTGTTTTCTTATGAATGATTAAGTTTCTATGACTTATTTTGATAAGAACTATAACTTAGTAATATCTGATTAAAAGTTGCGTTACATTGTTTTTCAGTCTTCACTTTAAATATAATGTTTGATTTTCTCTACCGTACATTTTTGAGATAAAGTTTCATATACTCTATATAGTAGTCAAATTTCTTAATCATAATAAAGATTATGAGAAGAGAACTCCGAAGTAAAAGCAAACAAAACTGAAAAACAAGTAATTTATTTAAATTTATCCCAAAAATCTAAACATAGCATTGTTGGTTCGTTAGATACGAGTTTTCCGATGACATAAAAAACAGATTGAGAATTATTAAGACAAAGAACAAGTCCGTTATCACTAATACAAAATGCAGGAAAATGTTATATCACTATTGTATCTCTAATGTAACCATTAGTTATAATTAACTGCAAACGTTAGCACAAGAAATTGAATGTCGTCGGCCTTTCATTGCCATCAATTTGTTTGTCTAAAACTAAGAAAACTGCTAACAATACTTCTTTTGAACACTTCTTTGGTGATCACTTTCTTTGACTTGTCATAACTGATAGCTTAAACATTTTATACTTTCATTGACTTTCGTATATTTAATTAGGAATAGTGTATATACTCTCAAACTGTCAAATGAATAGAATGTGTTGACTAACTTACAGACCTTATTCTCAATTTAATTAAATTAATCTTCTTTTTTATCTTCAATAAGACTTTTAGACTTATTCAAAGAAGTTTTTATTCCCTCTTTGGAAAATTCAATTAACTCATCAAAAGAATTTTTTTCTTAACATTTCCTTATAATGCATTAGCATTTTTAGTTTCCTTGCAATGAGTCCTAATTTTTTGACTTTCCTTCCTGTAATTTTTCACCTAAAATTTTGTATTCATCATATCATCTGAATTATTTTCATAATTTATTCACAAAAATCATTTCAAAGGATAACAACAATTCCGAATGAATAATACTATTTTTATTTTGTGTATATTTTCTTAAATCGAACAAAGTATTTCAACTATTACGGTAAACTCATTCATTCAATTAATTAATTCAGATTAATTTAAATCAACGTTTGTTTTGAAATTATTTTAATTCAAATCATTTTTGAGAAATTTTTTATACAAGAACTTTACTAAATGTTTTGCTCAATTGAATCCTACATTTTTGAAGGCTTAAGACTAATGAAAAGCAATAAAAAGTCATAAATATTTGAGTTATTGAAACCCCATTTAAAAACTTGACGTTTGATTTGTATTTTATATTAGTTTATATAAAAAATATATAAGAATTACTGTCAATTAACTTCCAATCATTCATAAAATTTTATCATTTGTGTGATAAGAGTTAAGATAATAAAAATTTGAAGTGAAAATATTCACAACTAATAGCGATTACTCAGTTATAAATGAAAAATAAATATTTCTTATGAGTCCTTTCCTTATTTCAAGACTATAAAAACGCAGGTTTTGAGGGAAGCATTGGTCACAAAATTGCTAATTATATTTGTATAATTAGATTTAAGTTACATTAACTCATATTATGGACGAACAGATTAATATTCCGTATAAAATTGTGTCTTATAAATAATAAATAAAATGTTCCATTCGAAACATCAAAAAATTCATGAGATCTAATGCTTTATAATAGGATTTCTTTACTTATTAATGCATTGCTTACTATTAGAATAAGAAAGGCGTGTAGAGATGATTGAATTTGAGCGACAAATACAGATGAAATATGAGAGGGAAACCTATAAATTCAAATATTAATGAGTAATTCGGAATTGATGAATAGTAATTACTAATTAGCAGTAGTATTGTGTTGACCAATAGCTTATGAGATGTCAAACCCTCATGAATCCGCATTTTTTCAAGTATCATATATACACGTCTTTGTTTCTTCAGCTGTACTCAGACTTATTGCATGACACATTTTTTGTGTAATGCTTGGCTCCAAAAAAGGGATTTATTCGAGAAAGTAAGACATAGAGAATTAATTTTTGAGTAGTAAACGTTTTTACGACTATTTTTCCCTTCAAATTCACTTTTGAAAATTTCTGTGATCAGTGTGTGTTCAGTTGTATGCGTATAGAATAGAATGAGGTGTTCAGATCCTGAAAGACTTACAATTTGATCAATGAGAATAATATCTAAACGTGACATGAAGAGGTCAAAGTGTTAGATATGATTGATATAGAGCATAGAAAAGTTCATACATTATCAAGTTTAAAGTCCTTTTTGATTATTTTTCTATTCTATTGAATACTTTGTTTGTGGATTTTTGTTAAATTTACAATAAGTTGGTTTTTATTAAGTTTATCGACAACTCAACTCAAACAACTCTTTCTTTATGATCCATGTTAGAATGCAGCAACTGTTCAACTTTTCTACATAATTCTTAAAAATATACTAAAACAAAGGATTTATTTTATCAACAAGAGAGATAAGATCTGACAACTTGAGTAGTAAGGCCAAAATGGACTATGAAATGTTGTTCAGACAGCAGAGAGAGAGAGAGAGAGAGAGAGAGAGAGAGAGAGAGCATACAGATTTCAGGGTTCTGTAATGTTTCAATATTCATAATACAATATTATGATTGAAAAGAACAATTTTATTAGTATATTCGAAGTATTGATGTTATATTTTTCAATGATAGGAGTTTAAGTTCCTAAACACATAATTGAATCTATTGTTTCTACATTATATTTTCAATTATTGTTAAAACCATTCAAGTGAATTTAAATTAAAACTAATTTCTTAAACAATAAGTGGTTTAGAATTGAATACCTCTTCATTTTACATTTATTTATGAAACAAACTATTTTCCGCTCAGATGTTTCTCTCTTATACGGCATTTGATGAAAATTTTTCAAATTCATGTCCTAATAAAATGTGACATCTATGACATGTTGATCACTTCTATTTTACACTTTCATGAATTATATTATGCTATTCAAAAAATTAAAGAATTCGTTGTACAGTCCATCCCGCTTATAGTGCAGCCGAAATCGTTCACTATAACAGGGATTCACTGTAAACGTTCTCAATCTCTATTCGTATTGAGTAGTATGTTCTGAAACAATCGTTCACTATAACGGGGTTAGACTGTACTGAAAAATATAAAAAGAATGTATTTGTCAAATGAAAATATGAGAAAATATGACAAGAAAAGACACGATTCAGAAGAAAGATTTGAGAAGTGCTTAAAGTTTGAAAATAAACCCCTTAAAAGTTATATACTCTTTTCGAAATTGGGATTTTTTCTTATTATTGACATTAATAAAATTAATGAGATCTCAAACAATACTGCTTTACTATATTCTCTTTTTGAAAACCTCTTCTTTAATATACCTGTGATATTAAGAGATAAATAACGATCTCTTTTGTACAAAAGTTTTCTTCAGCTATAATTACTTTATGCGCTAAATGAAGGAAACATCACTTGAATGACTTTTGTTTTTCATGGAATTTTTGTCTCTAAAAAGAGACGTTTCCAACAATACGAACAAAAGATTTGCACATAAATAGGTTGAGTACTTCAGCTAATTTACTGTTTCCTATGAAACAATTCAATTTTCACTGTTTAATGTCATGCTATTGTTCTTGTATAGCAAGTCAAATGCACGGACAGTATAATTGAGAAAAAAAATTTAAGTTCAATTTCTTGACTCATTATTAGCTGATTTCTAGATTATATTTTAGATTATTGTTACAAATTTGCAGTTAATGAAGAACGTAATGGCAAAGAATTTTTCATAACATTTTCAATGAAAGGCGGGTCTGAAGTCATTCCCAAAAGTTGCACTTTTTTGTGCACAATAAATGGTGTTTAGATCAATATTATATCCTAACAATTTGACAATAAATACTATATTGTGTTCACTTTATAGTCTAACTGTAATTCTCTTCTCCTTTTCAGTGATCATATGAAAAGAGAAAGTTTTTCTTTGCAAATAAAGAAGTTTTTCGTTTAGTTTTATTATCGACACAATAAAGTTCAAGAAATCTTTTATTGCTTGAGAATTATGGAAAAACTTGAAATTTTATATTTTAACTCTACTTTTTTAAAGTATTATTTCAAGCAATAAATTATTTTTTAATACTTTTACAATACAGAGTAAATTTACTTCACATTCTATTACAGGATAAATAATCTTTAAAAATGAATATCAATTATAAGTTGATTAAATTCTTAATACTGCATAAGAGTTTGGCATTAACGGAGAAATGATTAGCATTTTAAAAATGTATTTTTAGTATTGAGAATCTACTGAACGATATTAAGTTATTAAACCATAAGTTGAAATAACCTTGTACAATTCAAATTAAAGAATGGCTTTCAAACATATTAAAAGTATAGGTTTAGAAGAGATAAGACATGTTTTTACAATCTATTCCTAAGTTACGATTCCAACGATTTTTATTGTATTTTACAAGTCTTATGAACTTAAACTTAATTCTTCAAATTAATGCAATACTAACTTAAGTAATTTTTAGTATTGTTGAACAGTTCGGATATTGAATGAAACAATTAACTTTTGCTGCAATAATAAAATTCAATTACAACAAAGATTTCTTCATAGAGTTCTCTTATTATTTGATGCTTAGTTGCCTTATTACGATTTTGCACACTGCTAAGTAAGTCTGCTATTATTTGTGTAACTTTTTTAACGCTAATAATTATTAATAGTTGAAAAATCGTGATTTTCAAACAATATTTTAATTGCAATTTTTAAAGAACTAATTCATATATTTAGCCATAAAATAATAAACTGATGTGACTAAGACTCGAACGCTGAAAACCAGAACTCCAACAAATAAAATAGTAATTTGTAACTGCCATGAGCTCCAAAAATCATAACTCTTAGTAATTTCACTCTCTTTTGTTGTGATTATTATATTCTTTGTTGTAATTCTTGGATTTGTTATACTGATAGCTACTATTATCCGCAAATTTCACTGACTTTCTTGTAGTTTAAATAAGATTTCCACAAAAAATTCGTAAGAAATTCAATGATTTGTAATATGAATACCGAACAAAAACATTTTCAACTGACTGAATGAAAAGATTGTCTCTATCTTCTTAACTTTATGGGAAGATAAAGTAATTTCTTGTGCTTTGTTCTCTTCTGCCACTTATTCTTTTACCAATGAAAAGCAGCTCTCAAATCGTAATTGAAATAATTGGTCAATTCGTTTGTCTTTAGTGTTCAATCTTGTCTTTGTCATCAATTCACGGACTATTGCATTGTGTTTTTGGATTGATTTTGAATTTATTGGGTTAAAGATTAGCCCTTTTTGTATTCAAACTCCACATTCAATGCATAGCACGTGAATCCTATGAGAAAATATAAATTGAATTTCAACTCTTTAGTAAAAATATTAAAATAATAAATTTAATGTAAAGTTAAACTTATTATTGAACATAAAACATGACTTTTATTTGAAGAACATAATTTGAATGAGTATTTTCTGTGCATGTAATGCAGTAGTTATATGATTGCCATAAGTTATAACAAAATTATGCATTTCTTTTACTTTAGAAACACGTATTACTGACATTAATTTTATTCATACACTTGAGTTTTGATATCTCTAACATAACCGTTTTGTACACATCAAATCATTTCTATTAAAAGCAATAAAAGCAAAGTTATGCTCTTTATGTTATGCAAAAACTCGTACTTATCGTAAATCGTTATATCAATATATCATTATTTATTCAAATGTATAATCATAATAACTATCATAATAAAAATATATATTTCATATTTTTATATAATGTTCATGAGATTATCCACAAGAGAGCTAATAAAAGGACAAAACAAAGTTGAATTGATTTACTCTTATCATAATTATTTGACCGAAGCTATGAAAAAAGGACGAATAAATATTTATGACTTGATTAAAGAAATAATACTTCAATATTGTAGTAAAACTCGTGACTAAATAACATACAGCAGTCATTTAATTGTTCCATAATTTTGTTTCAATTAAATTGAGGGTTTAAAAACGTGTAACTACATTCAGGGTTTGACAATTCATAACCACTATTTCTCAATGCTATAACACATCAACTTTTAAATTTCTATATTTCTCCTTAAGTTTCATCTGTATTTAAATTCAATTCATAACTCACGAACATATTCTATTTTTTGTTATTTCAAATCATTTTAAGATAAAAACTTGTAAATCAGACAAAAATATAAAGTTGAAAATCAAGAAAAGAGAAACTCTTTATAAATAAATAAAAATTATACAAAAGTCAAAACAATATCAGAAATGAAGTGAAACGAAACAAATCAAATCAATGCCATTAAAATATGATGAATTAAATGCTTGTTTACTGCTTAACCTCGACTCCGATTGTAATCATTTAAAAAATAGTTCGGAACCGATAAAAACTTTTGAGATTTTAAAAATTTGAAATCTGGAAATAAATGATAAACTATTTTCTTTTAATTTCTAACTATAGATATTAATTTTGGGACATAAATCATCTTTGGATTTGAAATAAGTTTTTCTGGCGATTGAAGAATCAAACCCTATATCATAATGAATAGCGACAAGAAGGATATAAAATTGGATATTCAGTCCTCATCTTCAGGTAAATGAAGTTTTTTAGATGAACTCAAATATAGACTTAAAGAAAAAGTAAAAATCGTGAGTTTTAATAGAAATGCGATAAAGACAATTGTATCGATCAATGAAACATTTTTAAAAGCAATATCAATAAGATAAAAGTGACTTGAGTTGACTGATTAGCATTCTTTGATTGTATAAACACAGGTAGAAGATTAAATAGGGCAATAAGTATATAATGAGCTAAACCATCCCATAAAAGATCAAACGCTAACTTTTAATGAGAAAGATCTCATTATTCTAATGACTGTTTTGTGGCCTTTCCTTTCCCTCTACTAAACATCTTATCCCAATTGATTTGCGTTTTCTAATGCTTGCGTAGTATTAGCAGAAGAAGTGTGAAATTCAAGATTGAGATAAGAAGCAAAATCTTATACGATTAATGACACAAATTCTTCATTCAATTAGTTTCGCTATTTTCAGAACTAATTTCGCAGAACTGTCAGAATCTTAGTATCAAATATAGTAAATCTCAATTTTTTCTGTATTAATTCCATTTGATTTATTGTATTATTTCAAACCAATTAAAACCAATTTAATGTATGATTAATAATGTAATTCATTTCATGTCTAATTGAAAATAATGTAAAGAGGAATTTGCATTCATTTTAATTGATTTCATTTTGAAAAACATATTGAATAGAAAGTTTGATTTCAATAGAAACTCTGTTACGTTATAAATGATGTGATAAAATGGTTGATAAGGTTTTCATTTGAATTTTCAGTGTATTATTCATTTGCCAAAACTTTGCATATTTCAGATAGAATTGAAATTTGGTTATAATTTATATGCACTGACATTAATAATATATTCATATTTTATGATTCATGAGAAAATTTTAATGCATTTTCCAGACATTTTTCATTTTACTCGAGTTTATATATGATTAACATATAAATCGTATTTATTGTAATGAATATAGTTTTGAATAATATATGAATTTTAGGATTCAACTATTATCGCCATAAACCTCAACTAACACATAATAAGTTATATTGTACTGCAAACAAGTTTTTCTATTCTCAATAGATATGTATTGTTCAGTATTTTTATTTGAAAATTCTTGAAAGTATTCAAAAAAATTAAGCTCAACTAAAATCAATATTTTAATCTTACTTAAAATGTTGGAACTCGTTGTTAAAAGGAATTTGTGTTTTTCATTTCCAAAAAAGTAAAAGTAAATTGAAAAGAAAAATAAATAATTGGATACTAAACAAACTCAAGTCAAATAATTTGTTTTTGAAAACTGGTTGAGCACTTTTACAAAAAAGCGTCAAATGTTGTACTGATATTGAGTGGATATAATAAATGGATGTAAACATAACATTAGTAAAAATTCAAGAACGAAATACTTTACTTCTGGCAATTTTGAAGATTGCAATTTTTTAATATTCCTTAAAAGACACTTCATTGCGAAACACACTTTCTGTAATGTACTGAATGTCAAGTTTAATATTGAAGAAAGAACTCATTAATCCTATGCTGGTATGGAGTGAAAGGAATCTTATTTATTCATATAAATAATAATAAGTGTGTTGATTAGGCTAAACCCACAATAGATGCATATATTTTGGTGTACTCCCAATTGACCAACAAATAAAAGCCCGAAAACTAAAAGCCCAACAAATAAAGGGAGCACTTCTTTTCGTCCAAATTCACTTCTTCCAAATTGAACCCTGTTTTTAATTATCTAGATTCTCAAACAAGACTGACTCAGCATTTTTGAAATATGACTCTCTAAACTATTAACTGTTTTTTCTATCATTTTAGCAACAATTAAGCACTTCAATAATATTCAAATCATGAAATCATAAAAATTTTCAAATTTTTGACAACAATCAAATTTAAAACTTATTTTTGATGACAGACAGAAAGTATGAATCGTTTGGTTCCACTACGAGTTTAAATTTAAAATAAACTAAAACTTTAAGTTCTTGAAGAATGAATTGAAAGAATATGAAATAGACAATTATATCTCATATGATAGATATTATATAACCAATTATTTTTCTATCAGTAACTCATAGATAACATGATAAGAAAGAATTAATTTTTATATATCTTAAATGTGATTAATTTATTTAATAAAATATGTAACTGCAGAATGTCTTAAATTAGTGAAATAGGTTTTTGGACGAAATGAAATGATCCCTTTATTTTTTGGTGAATCGGGAATAAACCTATATTTTGATGGGTGAGACTGAGTGACAGAAAGAAAGAAAATAGAAAAATTGCTGAAACTGATCTGCTTATTGCTAAAGTACTTTTCTTTTATGAAAAGCATATTTTACCCATTTATATGAGTTTATAGTTTGAAAAATTTGACATGAGTACATACGGGTATATTTATAAAGGGATGACTTACTTATCTTTTTGGATGTTACACTAGTAAGAGATTGATTAAATAGATCGAAAACATGTATAGATTGTGTTGAGTAAATATAAGTTAATCAAGCATTTAGTTATTCAGCACAGATCGTGCGAATAAAAGCAGATCATGTCCACTATCACGGATAAGTTCAGAGCAGAATAAAATAAATACTAACATTATTTTATTGGCTAAAGACCATCGACTTGTACTTAATATATCCTGAATTTGCTAAACAAATATATTTACAATCGTTTTTCTTATAGCTCACAGTTGTTTAAATGAATAATATAAAACTCTCGCATATGTTGAATGTAACTCAAAAAGAGCACGACTTGAGTCTTCAAATAATATAAAAGGGCCTAAAGATAAGCAAAAAATATTGTATATATCTGTCAAATATTTTTGTTTCAAATAATCAGTGCTTTGCAGGAAAAAAGTGTTAATTTTGAAAAGTCTAAGGAGTTTACAATCAGTTATGATTACTGATGACAATATAATTACTATCAATTAACTCTCAATCATTCATCAACTTTTTATCATTAGTACAATAAGAGTTGGGAAATGAAATCTCAAGTGAAAATATTCATTGCCTAAAGTCATTACTCGGTTATAAATTCAAAATATTTCTTATGAGCCCTTTTCTTATATCAAGACGAAAGTTATGCTCTTTTATGCTCAACATATATTCAGAGTGTTTATACCGATCAATAGTAGAAGTGTTTTGCTGTAAAAAAGATTTCTTAAAAATACAATGCATTTCAAGCTTCAATCAGTCATTCATAGGTAGAACAAATGAGAATTTTTCTTAATATTAAAAATTTAATTTCGAATAACTTGACTCTCGTTACGAAGAATTTGACGAACTTTAGGTTAGGTTAGGTTTAGTTTTCTACTTTATTCGCTTTTATGATTTAAGATCTAAACTTTGGTAAATTTCGATCATCTGTTCATTGCTATGGAAACTAAAATAATTAATTAAACTTCAAACTGATCTCTATGAAAAAATGGCATATAAATTGAAATATTATCAAAATCTCTCATTGAATTGAAGTGTCGTCTGTCAATAAACTTAGAGATTTAGCCATCACTATAATCCAAACCAAAGTTCCTTTTTTACAATTCATCGATAAAGTTGGAAAGAGAGTGACAGAATTTTGTTTATTCTCCTTTAGTAGTCCTATCAAATGGTAAACTCTCTTTCCTGTTAAGACAAATTCTATTTCTCATTTCTGTCACTTCATTCTTAGCTGTTATTCACATCTCTTGTTAGAGATGTCACAGGATTTTGGATGCTTTCGGGAATAATTGATCAATTTATCGATTTCCCAATAAAAAATTCTTCATGTATTTTAATAAATAAAAAATTAATACATAAACACATGAAAAAGATTCCTTGAATCAAATATTACTTACCGGTGATTAGAAAAATGCATTAACGATCAAATGTTGCAATTTTTATACAATCAAATCTATACTTTATTTTCAATCGCAAACAGTTTGCATAAGTTTTTCTCTTGTTTCGACAGAAAAATTCTATTCCGGAATCGTTTCTTATCCCGGAATCTCATTTCTTATCCCGGATCAAGTATTGGCTCTTTCTATATTTGGATCTATTCTTTCCTGCACTTTTTTTTATCACTGTATGTTTAGGGAAATGAAAAATACATGTATTTCTGTTTGCTTTCTTCAAAAAATATTTGATGTAAAAGCCATTTTCGGAATAGAAGTAAAATAACTTTAAGCAAAAGATCATCACAAAGTTAGCAAAACATTGTTTCAGCGAATATAGCGTGAAAATATTAATCTTACAATTTTCATCTAATAAAATAGTGTTTGAACTATGTTTTCTTTGTTTGTTAGAGCTCACGACTCAATTTTCAGATTTCAGCAAAAATTTTAATCAACTTTTTCTAACTTGAATAGAGAGTTAAACATTTTTCTATTAGATATTATTTTTGTTTTTTGAGATTCAACAGAGAAATACCATCTATTGGTTTATCTGTATATTAAGTTTCAATCAATAAGTAAATTGAACATGAGTTCCACGAGAAGGAACTGCATTCAAGAAAAAGCTCAAGTAAGAATTCCAGCCAAGAATTTCATAAGTCATTACTTTTTTTCTTGTACTGATGGCGAGACCGGCAGATGGTATATGAAATGCTTTCATCGAATCATTAAACAAAAGTTATTTCTTTCATTCCGTTCAAATGGAATGAAGAAAAATTTGAGAAAAATTCTGAAAATTTTCATCCTTAAGTACTATTATATATATATCCGGTAAAAGACTCAAAACTTAATGATAGCAGAGTTGATAACTATTTTTCTTTTCGAACCATATCTTAACTTATAATTTAGATTTTAAAATGTTTTAATACTCAGCCTGAATACACAGTGATTTGGATTTCCATAATTTTCATTATGATTTCATACGAGCAATACTTTTGGGACTTGAATTAAAAATGCATACAGTATTAGATCTCCTTTAATTTACAATCGGTCCTAATTCTTAAGATACACTGATTTTCCAACAGAACAATTGTATATTGAGTTATAAATTAGATAGTCATGCATATTATGACATATACTGAAAAATATATCGTATGAATATATTCTCTCTGAGAGTAATCAATATATTATAATTTGCAAAATTCTTTTTGTGCTATAAAAAGCCTGATAATTGTGCGCATCAACATATTAATATGAATCTATTTTGTAACTTAATATAAGCACATGTTACTAGTTATACACTTATATTTTCTCATTGTGAAAAACGCTCATCTCATTGAACACTAGATCTATTCTATGATAAGTTACTGTGCTTTGCAATAATAATGCAGAATCTCTCGCACAATATAGTTAGGGTAGATTCAAAACATACTTTTTTTGGTCGGTTTAGTTTTTAAAGTGCTTTCTTTCAACAGAAGACTGGAATTTATTTCTGACACTTAGCATGTGATATATTGCACAATTGCTCCGCTACTTTTGTCGGGTTTCCCTCATTTTTCTCAATGTGTAAAACTATTTGATTCTCGAATGCAGTTGAATAAGATATTAGTGCAGAAGTGAATGATAATCCTTTTATTGTCGAGTTATTGCCAAAAATTTTTCAGATGAAAAGGAATAGAAAGATTCTTATTGTAGCAGATGTTTAGATGTTTAAAGTTGTTCAGAGGGGAGAGAGAGAGAGAGAGAGAGAGAGAAAATTTTCATTGATTTAATAGCAATTCAATTTTATAATTTAATTAACTTTCTAGGATTTTCGGCATAGTTTGTTCACAACCAGATAGCTTTTTCGCATAAGAATTTGGGTTCAAATCTTGATATTTGAAACTCTAAAGAATAAAATCGACAGTCAAATCATTTTCTAATATAAGAATTTTTTCATCAAAGTTTTGCCATCTCTTAGTCATTGAACATTCAATGAATAGATAATATAGTAGGACTTTTAAGAGAAGGTAGATTTCACTTTCACCCGACACAATGCTCATCATTGAATTCCAAGCTTAAAAAGATATTTTGAATTTAGCCCAAAAAATTGGGTTATATTTTGGAAAAATTCAATATCTTCCCTTTTATGTGGCCTTTTATGTGGCCTTTCATGCATTAAACAAATTTATTTGATCAAAAGTGGATCTATAATAAATTTCATTAAAAATGTTTGTCAGCTAGAATACTGATGGCGGGACTTTCGTGTCTAAAGAACAGAATATAATTTTTAGATAGTATTTATTGAATGAAACTCGTAGTGCGAGTCATATCTGCTTATATAAAATTTGGTTCACGAAACGCAAACACCACATGATTCTCAATAGCGATCTCACAGCTCAGCTCATCTTCCTTTCAATGACAGCTTATATTGACGATCGTATGAACCAATATTTAAAGAATAATTGATAAGAAAAACTATTTATTTAATAAAAATTAGATTCATTATAGAATAATAAATTGAAGACGTGTTTAAATTTGTTTTAACAAAAATCTGAATATCATGTAATTCTGTATTTGAAGTTAAGCTATATATGAAAACGTGAACTGAAAACTAAACTTTAATTAAAAAGAAGATTAATGTGGAATTTAAGTTAATTAGGATTTCATCTTTCAACATAAGGTAAATATGGATTAATTTATTTGATTCGCGTTAAGGCAAATCTTCAAATTGTTTTAAGCATTAGCTTTAATAACTTTATTATAATTTGAGGAAGAGGTATAGGTTTGTGATTCTCAAACAACTTTTTGGTTAAAGCCTTAAAATCCTCAATAAAACTAAAAGCACTCAATTTTTAAGTTGTTTTCGAAACCAAATAAATGTGTTTTCAAAATCTCAACCATCATTTCATTCAATTTATACAATGAGTTATTTAATGTGTTCTTGAGTTTTGCATAACTTGGGTCTCAGTACAAATTCAGTACAAATTCAGTACACATTCAGTACACATAAGTATAGCATAAGTGTGTACTGCTATCAGAAACAATATTTAAATTTTAATGGGTTTTTGCAAACAAAACCAGATATCTATGCAAATAAATGTTGTTTACAACTTGTGGAAAATTATATTTTGTGTCAAATCTATATCTATAATAATAATTTTGAGCAAATGTTTTACTTCGCTTTTGAATGTACGAAAATAAATCAAAAATATGAAAGTACACGCAATGCCATATTAAAGTAAGATAGCAACTGGAGTAATTGATGCGGAGGATTGTATCTAAGGGATTGTTCATATAAAATACACATAAAAACAAATGCACATTTAATGAGAGCATGCAATCAATACATAAATAAGTACAGTATTAGATAACAAACTCCAAATCTTGAGAACCTGCTATCCATCAGTTGTTTATGGTTGCTGTCCTACTTTATTGTGGCATTGAGTGTATCAAACATTGTCAGCTTCACTGCTAGAAGATTCTGATTCAATGCAGAGACTAATAACATAATGCATTTAGATTATAAAATCTTATCATCAAAATTATGCATTTTTCATGTAAATCAGTTCTTTAAACTTAAATTAAGCCTTTGAATATACAAACACTATTTTCTCTTCTAGTATAACATTTTTTCGAATCTAAAAACTTAATCGTTATGCTAATGTCATTCAGCAAAGATTTCCAATAAACAAATTTTTCAACTTTTGCTTTCAAGAGTTTGTGTGTGGAAAATAATGCAAAAATATCAACATTAACTAAAGTTGAGCAGTTGAGTGGAAATATTAATTTTCAACCAAATATATAATCAAATTTTGAAATATTTAACATTAAGGTCTAAAGTTAGTGAAACATTTAAATCTGGTCTCACATACAGATATGAAGAGGAATGGAATGGGAATTGGAATTTCCTTTCATAAATACTGTACATATCTGTATAAGAATGCAAATGAAATTTCTTATTTGCTAACTTATGTAGTGATGGCACAACTCTTTTCGTAAAATTTGAATTTTTCAAATTTAACTTGACTTAAATATTCACTTTAAGATTCAATAATAAGTAAATCGATATTCAAAAAGTGAAGTTAAGAATCGAGTTCAATATTTATTGAAAACTAGAGTAATGGAATATGAAGTAGTGAAGTATTTCAAACTTTTATTTTTAATGCATTCTCGATTTTTTTCAAACAAATGTGTCAGTCAAAGCAAAAACATATAACACACGATTTTCATATAAAATACTTCACTTCATATATTGCCATAAATATAATTTTGCTTTTACTGACACAAATAGTTATTTGATAGAAAAAATTGAACTTCACAATGAATTAAGTATTCATCTTATTATTATGTATAGATTATATTTCATATTTTTTACAAATTTAAACTCCGATTTCATTATAAAAACTTCGCTCGAGTACTGTTCATTTGTGTTCTTCAATATAGTTTTGGGGTCCAGTCTATCGATACCTTCATTGTTGAAAAATTGTTTTCAAAATACACTTATTATTGTGTTCATTGTAATGATAAGAGACTCAATAATTTAAAAATATTGAAAATTTCAGTTCTTTTAAAAAATCTCGACTCAAAATGTTAACCTCCGGACAGGTATATTTCAGTTCCTGTTTCCTTATAAATCATTGTCAAAATCATATGAAAAAATCTATTCTTGAAAGTATGAAACAAATGAAATGAAGTCTCCCTTCAATAATGAAACTCAATAACATGTAAATTTTGAAAGCGTCACCGAAACAAAGAATTGACATTTTTATAGATTGAAAAGCTATAATAGAGTTAGAAAAATAGTTGCATCCAATAGTTTGAAAACTGGAAATCTTCTTAGATTGCTATATAGAACATGAGAACTTGTTAAGTGTGACACAAGATGAAGTTAATATGTTTTGATTTTCTGTGAGTTTGAAAGAAGTGTCTGTTATGTGCACTGATAACTTTTCATTAAATTGAAGAGTATTGAACTTAGTTTTTATGAATACTTACGTAAATCTAACCAAAACTTAGATTATAATGTGTAAGGCAAGGCTAACCCCTGTGTACTAATCTAGTGATTACAGAAACATATGAATTTCAAGTCAAGCAAAGTAAGGTATCTTAAGTATTTACGCCAAGTTTAGTCTTTGAACATTCGGTAGATTTCTCGCAATAGACTCTAATGGGTATAATGTGTACTGTAAATCAATATTAAATAAATTTATACAAAATTAAGTTGAATGAAGTAAAGTTAAGTGAGGTTTGGGATGGGCTGTAGAGCACTAGGAGTGACGAAAGTTTTAGTTTTCAAATTAGTCTCACATTAATTGCATTAGATTTAGACACAAGTCATCATTTCGTATAAGTTAACTCAAAACTCAATTCCATCAGAAAGAACTCAATTTATTTCTTCAATTAATTTTGAGAAAACATTGATTTTCGCGAAGTTATTTCAAACATTCTTCAGTCAACTGAACTCTTTTATTTGATTATCAATTTGGCAATTGAATCAAAACGAATGAAAACTATATACTATTTTATATAAGTATAGATCTGACAAACTTTTGATGATTGAGAGAATTGAAGTTATATTCGATATCAAAATACGTTTTTATGCCTTTGCCTTCTAATCAATTTGTAAACTGTCACTTATTTTTAAAGGGATGTCAATTTCAATACAACATTTGCACTTTCTTTTTATTTCTTTTTTTACTTAAGCACGAAATTGCCTTTTGTGCACTTTTTTCTTCGATGTCTTTATAAAAGTTTAATTAAGATCTTTTAAGATACAGAAGGAAACAGTTAATGTGACTTTACATTAAGGTTTAATAAAATATTTAAACTATTTTATTCTTTGTTCAACCTATAAATTCTAGTAAGAATTGCTTTCAAGAGACTCATACTATATTTGTTCAATTAGAAAGAGTTTTCGAAAATTAAATTTATAAAAAAAATTGCTTTTTTAAAAAAATTTAAGCTCTATTTTGTTTGAATATTTGCATTGAATTAGTTATTCAACTTTTAGGATTTCTGACTTAAAATTTGATAAAAAAATCAATTCCAACTCTAAGCTCATAAGTTATTCTTTGAAAAATTGAGCAAAATTTCAACCTCTTATACAACACTTGATTGGTTTTGCGGCCTTTGCTTTTTCTAAGCATAATAAATAGCATTTAATTAATGAATAATATTATTCTGTCTCAAATATAACATTCTGTTTGCCTGACATTCACTCCGAAACCAACTTAATCCTACAGTAAACTCATGAGAATCATGACAAGTATAGCACCGATTTATTGATTCAAGTTCTAGGATATGGTGTGAATCGCATTTGAATTGAGCACAAAAGTTTGCAAGTACTGAATACAATTTTCTCTCAGTAGTTGTGCTTAAAGAGTTTGATATGTTTTCACAGAGAAAAGGCTTCAATTAGTTTTGAGCAAATGTGAAGCAGAAGTAGTTGAAAACTACTTATAGTGTATTCAATTTGATTAATTACGAAATAGAATTTTTGTTACTTAAATAGCATGAAAAGTCAAGTTTAGTTAATTCTTTAATTACATTTAGAGAAGAAATTTTTCTTAAAAGATTCGGAGAGAATTAAAATGTAAAATCCCTACTGATTGAAGGATTGATAGAAATATAACATAAATATTTGATGCAATCACTGGAGAACTCTAATTAATGTGATGAAGAACTGTGGAGTTCTGAATATCATACTAATAGTATATTCAAACTAATTATGTATGCAAATAATTAGCACATTCCAAATCATCAAACTTAAGCATTAAAGCATTTTCTGTTTACTGTTTTCTAGTTTGCACTCACATTAAGCCTACATTTGGCTGAACAATAATTTCACTCAAATTGTGAATAAAATATGAATTTCTCGAGTAATACATGATTCCTAATAAAATATAAGCTTAATTTTCTAACATAAATGAATTTCATTATATTGAAGCGAAAAATGAATTTTTTAATAATGAATAAATTTTGGAAACACTGATCAATTATTTACACGTTTTTATTAATGTTTAATGATTTTTTTGTTACCCAACACTAGAACTTTCTTAAAACAATTATTTTAATGAACCATTGCTTACAGTACATTGATCTAAACCTAATAAAAATAAGAGCAAATTGATAAATATATTATTTAAACTTTGACATATTCTGAGTCTTTATATGAATGTGGGAACAAGAGTTAGATGTCTGGCAATATATCATGGATTTTATATGAGAATCGTGTATAATAATGTAATTACCAGATATCCAAAACTTTTTTCACTCATTCATACATCAAAAGTTGAGTGTATGAATATTTAATTCATTTTTGATAAATAGTTTTTGCTGTAAGCCCTATAAAATTTATTGTTTTATTAAAGTATACTTGTATAGGGATATTAAATATGTTCATTTTTCTAACTTAAGAACAAGACATTCAATTTAGAAGACTATTTGTCAGTCAGTATCTCATATCTAATAGAAATATATTTTAGCTAAAAGAGTGCGATGTATTACAGGGCTTCGTAAAAATGCACTTAAGTTTTGAAGTTGACAACACAAAAATACGAAGTCTGAGTATATTTTAAGGAAATATAAACCTCGCACTCGTTTCTGAAAGAGAAACCTATTATATTGATTGAAAATATAGGGAAACGTAAAATATGTGATCTTTGAGATAGTAAACAAAGTGAGCGTCATTTCCTGAATCGTCTGAGCCGTTGGATTGATGTCCAACAATTTCCTTTTTCTAAATTGTCGTCGCGTGCAGTCATATTATGTTTATTTCTACTCAATTTTATCGAGTAGAGCACGTGCTAACACTTGTGGACCATTTGCTTATTTGCTCTCTCAATAAATTGGGACATTTTTTATAAGATAAATATTCAAAATCATAATCTCACAATCGATCCGCTCTCCTAAAAATACATACTGACTGTCCCTTAGAATCTCAAGTATATATTATGAAATTCATAGAACACTTGAGAATATTCAAGCTATTTATGTATGTTCTCATTCCATGAATGTCTAGGGTTTTTGAATGATTGAGACTTATCTCAAACCAAATTGAATTAAACGCATCTCAATTTTTTATGTTTATAAAACACAAAATCAAGTCTATTTTCTTTCTTATCTCGAGCTTAAGATTTGTTTTAACAAAATATACAAATAAAGAATATTTGACACTAAGGATTAAGAATCTTAATGCAATTCTTTATGCAATTCTTAGAGTAACAAAACCTCAATAAAAACATTCGAAATCCAATTTTTTGTCAATTTTGTTTATTTTCTTTGGTCAATAAAGTCAGAGACTTTCGAAAAGCCTCTTAAAGTGAAAACTTATTCCGATAAAAATTATTCGGTATGAGTATAAAAGCGGCTGAAATTTGGTTCAATTTTGATACTATTTCAATACTTTAATTGTTTGAAAGAGTGGGAAACCATGAAAAGAGTGTCATTATTTGAAATGTATTTACTTTTAACAATCACTCAGGTATTAATCCATTGAACATTCTTAAGGATGCAAATCATTATTGACTCCGTTTGTGTTTTTTAATTTTGGCAACAATTTAACACTTGAATTATATTTGATTTTAGAAGTTTGACAGCAATAGAATTCTCAATGATATTGTTATTCTGAATTTTTCTTAAAATTCAGGCAATTTTCATATCTTATAACATTTATTTGTGTTATAACTTTTATATTATGAAGCCTTTGAATTGGTTGCATGGATTGACTCAATTAAGGTTCTATTGTAAAAGACAAAAATAAATTAGGGTGTAGTTCGTGTAATCAATTACATATTGAAGACTTATTTCATGATTTTTGAAGACCGTAATAGTTATCTCTTCATAATATGCATACTATAACTTTCGATCACATTCTTCGAGTTGAATCTAAAAAAGACGCAATAAATATCTTTACATCAAATTATTTTTTTCTTGTTATGTAAAACAACCTTTTTCTGTAGTGTAGTGTATGTACAGTTACGTTTAAATGAATGGGGAATATTTTCAAAAATATATACTTCATTGCAATACATCTTGAAGTACTTATAATGTAAAGCTGTCTTTCACTAAAGTATATATTTTTATTTTAATGAAATATTTTCGATTCATTTACCCGTAACTGTATGTGTCAAAAAGAGTCAAGTGTTTTATCTGTAATCTTTTAAGATTCACGAACTTTTAAGTTTTGAAACTTGACTTTATCTTTCAATGAATATAAAGTAAATATCTTTGAGTAAACATTGCTTCAAATTTATTTTTAATACATAGATTCTCAGTGAAAACAATTGTGGCATAAAAGCAAATAAAGATTGAACTTTTTTAAATGAGAAAACACTTTCTATAATCATATATAATATTCACATTTATATTATTACATATTTCTCAATACAGTATAACTCAATACTTTCCTTAACAGTTTATCCTCTGATTAAATTCTAAATCTTTTTTTCATTTCATGTATAAGTAAAATGATTGAAAATGGGATTTAAGATTTGATTTTAGAAAATCAATACTAAAAATTATTTTGTTTTATAAATTCTGATTGATTTTCTTGCAAAAGCTTTAAAATTTTAGGTGAATTTAAAATTATATTAATCTATCAACAAATATCGATCTCTTGTTTGAAAATGCAATGTGTGTTCGATTGGAAAACTGATAAATTTTTGAATTTCATTGAAATAATTTGCAATGAATTATCTGCAGAACGAGCCGACTCTAAACGAATTATTTCGCATGTTTATGACATCCTTTATCTCGTTTGAAATTAAACTAAGCTTTTGGTATCCCTACTCCTGTTCAAATTGACTGTCGGTTTCACAAACATGCTATGAATGACTGAAATTTTATAAGTTGAGAATCACCAGGTTTAATATGACAACATCTATTAAGGAATAAGTAATATTTTATTTTTTAATTCATCCAACTCAAGGCTCTTAACAATTTCTCACTTTTACAAAATTATTGCAATCATTTTTTATGACAATTTCTCTGAAAATATTCAAATTTATAAAGATTTATCGGAATACTCATATGATTAGCTCAAAAATGAGTGACAATTAAGATGTTAATAGAAATTTTTGCGATAATTTTTTGGATTCAGACATATTATGAACTATTGATAAAACACTAAAAAATGATTGAAACACTAGAGGTTTGGTTATGAATAGTTATTAAAGTATTGCCAAAGAACTCTTTTAAGAATGGGTTGATTTGCATCTGTCAAATCATAATGATTATGATAATGCATTTCTCTGTTACTTCAGTACTAATGCAGTAATAAATTTTGGTCACGGGTTGGAATCCATTATCCTTTTCTGGTCAACACTTTATTTCTGAGAGAGTTTTTGCATCTCATACCACACGGAACATTAACCCTAAGTTTTCGTCTTATTATTGTTACACTTCGTGAATTCCTAGAACTAATTTTGCAATAATGTTCTTCTATTATGTGATACAATATTTCATTTCTAATAACAAAGTGAATGTTTATAGGAAACAGTTAATAACTCAGAACAAAGCCTATTCTATCTTTCATTTTTAGAAATCATGTTATTATTTCGATAACTAAACAGATCTATTCTTAGATGTGGCACAAATAGTCAATTACCAAAATGTTGCCGCATATATCAGTACAAATATACAGATTCTGTATCCATAAATTTGAGTGTAAGTTTAAAATGACATTTTTCTCATAAATTTTCATTTAAACCCTTTCATTTGAAAATATCAAGTTTCTCACTGTATTGATAAACACTTATTGTTGAAAATTAAGCTCTGGTTAGATTCAACTCTTTTGATGTTGGAAATCATGTCCACTTTTGATAATTATAAAATTTAATTGAGATGAAGGAAGCATTTATTCAGGATTATCTTAAATTATATATACTATTAAAACACTTGAAAATTTATGTTATGATATGAACAGAGATTATCGTCATAACTGATGGATGAGTCAATTATTAGAAATATTTACTTATTTTATTAAAAACACTAATTTGATGATTTAGTTTTGAGCATAAAAGGTTTGCCTGATTATAGTATTGAGTGTAGTCTAGCACTCAATACTCATCTGTTTATATACTTACATTGATAGCTCACTCTTTCTCATATTATGTATTTCAACGGTTATAATCAAAAACTGCGTTTTTTAAGTCTTCAATAACGAAAGGATTCCTAAGAATTATTCATTTCAAATCAAATATTTAATATTGAGATATCGAAATTTTCAATCCACTCTTTAATCAGTTTTATAATAAGATAAAAGTTTGCAAATTTCATGTGAATACTCAATATTTTTTTGGAATAAATATTTGTTATTTGAATACTTGAAAAACGCATGTTTTGAGAATAACAATTCATATATAGTTGGTATATATATTTGAACCCCAAATTATTGATCGTGTTTTAATGCTTTATTTCCTTTGAGGGAAACTTTTTCTTTGTTTCTCTACTGATATCTAACGCATGATAGAGAATGCATTTAGTAATCGCATGATTTATGTGTTTGTTCTTCGTTAGTCAAGTTCAGGTATAACTTCAATACTCATGTGTAGGATTTTCCCCAAAGTAAGGCCTTCTCAGTATTCTCATTAAAACATTTAATATCATCAATAGATAAGCGAAATTCTTATCGACATTTTAAGGGACTGTAAACTAAGTCGTGTTTAGCTCGAAAAGCTATAACACATCAATTTTCAAATTAGACCTGAGTTATAGCTTTTGATTCATATCAACGTTAATATGCATCGGAATTCCACCTCTTAATCTAGAAGTCAATTGTAAAATACTTGGCAGAAGAATAAGTGCATAGAATAAATATAGTATTTTATTGTTTTTCAAAAATAATCCATTATTTTAAATTCTATTGTTATCAACATATCTTTTAATTCTCATAGAATTCATTCAAATAGTTCTTTATTAAACCTATCATTCAATTTGAATTTTTTTGAAAGAATAATTAAATAAGTTTTTTAAACATAATCCATAGTTGAACCTGAATTATTCTAGATTTCAAATTAAATCTTTTAAGATGTTGCTTGAATTTGATATTAAAAAATCAAAATTTATTTAGTATAATATTAAAAGAGGTTCAAGTTATACACTATAACATACAGTAACTCATTCACACTTTGAATTTATCATTGATTTCTTTGAGATGCAATGTTTCTGTTGCACATTTGAACCGAAAAATGTGTGATAAATTGAAATATTATGATAAATTCAATGTTGGTATTAACGATAATTTAATGTTTCTTATTTTCTATTCAATTTTTAATTTTGAAAAGAAGTCAATAATATCATAACGAGCAGAAAGGTTTAGATCATTGAAAGAAAAAAATTTCTTTTGTATATTAAAAATGAGTTTTCTTGACTATTATGAAATTTGCTATAAATAAATTCGAAATTGAATGAAACAGAATTTTTTCGCATTGAATCTAATGAATAGATTTGCGTAAACAGTCACTAAATTTATTGCCTCTAGTATTGCATATACTGTAAATTGCTTTACAACAATGCGACGCTTTGTTGAAAATTTTCTTCAGTTAAAATGATTTTATGAAACGAAATCATGTTTTCTATCGATTGCATACGTAAATATTGGTTTAATTAGAGCTAAGAATTTGAATGATTAGATAGTTTTGAGAAAAGATGAATGCATTTCTTACAAAACAAACTGATTAAATGTAATTTTGGAAATTTGCTGATTCCTATTAGAAAGTGTTTTGTGGTAATCCATAATAGGATTTTCATTCGATAGCTATTCTCATAGTTTATATTTATTATGTTGTATTTTATTTTTGATGACAGGACAGAGTTTCCTCTCTATAAAAACACAGGCATACAGTCAATCCCTTTAATAGCAAACTCATGTTAAGTTGATTCTTACTTATTGAGCGGAAAATCCTTTACCGAATTCTGTCATACCTTAAGCTTATTTATGAGATTTCATTCTTTCTTTGTTAGATTTACTGATTCTATTCAATTCTTTAAAAGCTATCAGTTTAAAGCTTTATCAGTATCAAAGACATCATTTATGAACACTTTCAACAATTTCAAAGCTAATCATCAGTTTTTCAATTTTATTTCAAAGCTCAAGTTTTCAGCAATTCTTAAAAATCGTAAAGCAATGGAAATCAAATCATTGAATCTTGAACTTTATTTCGCATCTCTTTATTATGTTTTTTGATTTTACAATTCTTTTCTATTCGTTTCTTTCCGCATGTTTTTCATTGAGAAGAGCAACTCCTTTGTTCTCAACTTTAACTAAACAGAATCTTTTAGATATTTTGCGTATTCAGTATGTTTTGCATGTGTTTCAAAACTCATGATTTGGTTCTTTAAAATAAGAAAGTTTTTAGAAGTTTTCAGAATTTATTCAACAATTTATAATAGAGTGATTTTTCTCTATATTTCCAACAAAACCAATTTCCAAAACTGAGTATTAAATATTGCATAATAAAAATTATTTAGAATTTTATTCTGTTAAATCTTGAATTCTTAGAAGTTTTTTATAACTAAGACTCGTTTTGATGAAATTATTTCGGTTTCTTTCTTATAAGAAATAATTTTGAATATTTTGAATAATTTGAAAGTTTATTTTGAGGAACATTTTGCCAGACATCGATCGCGTGCAACACTAGTTTGGACTTCTTTGTGACCTATTTTTGATAATCAAAGAGTACATAAGTACTAACCTTAATGGTTCTGTTGCTCGTAATTATTTCTATTTCATGTTGAGAGGGAATCATGAGATTGTGCTTTTCTGGACTAATTTATAGGGAATTCAATCTTAGTTACACTTTTATTCCTCATTCTCATTATAACTTTTCTCATTAAAATTTATTCAAGAAATCTTACATCTATTTTAATTGATTAAATCAAAACATTAATTAATTCACATGATATGGTTTCATGCATTAAAGCTTTTATTTCATTTGACTTGTATTATGCAAAACAAATTTCTAGTAATCATTTTGATTTAATCACTCATTATAGCAGTTCTAATGGAATAACGTATAAGAAATAGAATTGAAATTAGCCGTCAACTTATCAAAAATCTAGAAAATCAATTGAGTTTAATATATAATTATTAACTAAATAAATAACTGATGATTTATCATAAGATTGTATAAGTTTTTTGCATGACTCAAGTTTCTAATTTTAAATAACTTATGGACAAATAGGGCTATTATGTATTGAATCCCTGAAATATTTTTAATTTTTTATTCAATTTTCAGAAAAGATGTAGGAAATTATCATTTATGGAATAAAATCCACTTCACTATACATTTGGATGTTTTTCAGAGTCTTGTGCTATTTTTGTAGTGAATAAATCTCCAAAAGATTTCACGTTTAGCATAAAAAACTTTTGATAGAATTAAGTGCTTTCTTGGGTTGAATTTGTACATCTGTGTACTTGTTTAGCTTCAAAAAAGAATCAGTTCTTATAAAATGAAAAATTTACAGAAGTATGAGAACAAAAGAGTGAAAATATTACATTGAAAATGTCATGAAAAAACTTTCTTTTTTCAAAGGAAATGTGCAGTTACTATAAATCTTTATTAATCATACAGTAATGGTGTCTTATTTTGGTCTAATGTATCAGTTCTAATATTTATTCAATTATTTTCATCGCTTCAAAAGTGGAAAAGTTATGCAAAATAAGCGATACTTTACATAATATATATTTTAATATTTTTATGCTTTTGTATCGAAAAATTGATTTTGAAGTAGAATAAAATTTGAAACTCTGATAAGGTTTTTGGTCAGTTTTGGGGCTGAAGGAGAAAAATGAATCACAACTCAAACAGTTAGATAAAAATAGTGTACTTGAAATTAAATATCGAAATTGAGTATTGAATTCATGAGGGTATCAATTGTCAAATGACAATCCATCTCAACAACACTTCTGAACAATGAAATGATTTTGATGTGATTCATGAAGAAAAAGTCCAAACAATCGACTGATGTATTATTACATGAACTAAAAAAATGCTGAACACAAAGCCCGACAACAATATTCGGATGGAAAGATCAATAAAACTAATTTAATATAATAATGTGTTTTAGCCGCAAGTAATAAATCATATTTAATTAGCGTTAGAGAAGTGCACAAACAGTCTCTACTAAGTCTTCTCGTTTGTCTGCGTTGATGTGAACTTTTTATACATTATTTTAATGTGAGCCCATTCGGCAAATCAGGAAAGACAAGCAACTAATTAATATCAAGCTTTTGTTTTAGCATAACTAGAATATTGTTTATATCCTTAGTATTGTGTTTAGGGATTTTTCTAATCGATTTTTACATAATTTTAATTTATAGCGAATTGTATATAAGATGCGAAAAGCTTTTCGCAACTTTTCCTTTTACTTGTGTTAACTCAATCGTTGAACTAAATAGAAAACACAGAAAATACGTGTGCTCTTCACCATTAATTCAATGAAATCAAATACTGACCAGATTTCAGACTTGGCTTTCTCAACACGTCCTTTCGATGTCTTCATTCATTTCTTTGACTCCAATCTCAATCTGTGTCTCTCTTATATATATTTTCTATTCAATTCAAAATACAAAAAGATTTATTTCCAACGCATAAGCTTAAGGTCAGACAAGTTATGTACTAATACAACATACTCATGATAAAGATAGCATCATAGAGTAGACAAATTTTGGCCAATTCACCAATTAGTTTGTGCTTTAATTGCAAACATTTTATCATTCAATTTCAAAAGCCTCAAAGTTTTAATGATGAAAAGGTGTGAATGCATTGAAATTTTCTGTTATCATTCAGTAATCATTTGTTTATATGCAAATATTCACTAAATTCTAACACTTATTTTGCAACAATTTCAAAGTTTTATACCCAAAATTTAGTTAAAATTTGAGCCCAAAATTTTGAATCTCAGTTGAAACACCTGTCCGACCCTTGTTTTGTATGAATACAGCCGCAAATGTAACTCTAATCACCCGCTAAGAGGAAGAGACATACAGTCGCACAGATTGTTTAAGACTAATGAATGTTTTCTCCAACTTTATCAATTGAAAACTTACATTGATTTCAAAAAATTAGTTTTACTTTTTAGGCTCATATGAATGCTGGCTCGGAAGAGGAGCGTTCAAAAAATTCTTCTCTCTGAAGGGCTTCAAAGAAATTTGAATATAAGCGAACTTTTTCATTGTTTTAAAAAGAAAACATTGCAGACAAAAGTATAAATGAAATTCAATGCAAAATTACATAAATGTACGAAAAAAGCTCAAACTTTGAGATTTGATGTTTGAAAATTGTGTTCTTATATGAAATGTTGGTTTATATTTATTTGAAAAGTGATTGAGAAGAAATTTTGACTAACGCTCCTCTTGCGAGTGAGGGTTCATATGTTTTCGCAGTCTCTCCAAAAAGTTTTCACATACTATAGATTGTATTGAATAAGTAGATAAAGTATGGAATATTGGGTGTGTGTTTGTAGTACTTCAGTTCAATTATATCCAAAGTTTCGCGCAAGTGATGTATTGTCCCGATGGGAACCAATGAATACTATCTGTTCGCCCAAATAGTTTTAGTGCAATCTCTGTGTTTGGTGTTAATAAGGGTATTACTGACTATTACTACAACTCAGTATAAATATATATTGTTATTTCCTAATAAAAGGGCTTTTTTGTTAACTATAAATAGACAGTTATTCAGTAAAAAACACTTTCGGGACCAATTGTTTGTCTTATTTTTATTGTTGAATATTTTCTCTTTTATTCTGTAAAAAATTCCTAAATAAGTAACAATTGTATAATTGAAAATATTTTATATTCAATGAAAACATAAATTAATTCAATTGAGTTCTAGGCCTGACAATTGTATAAAATTGTATATTTTTCACTGTATTATATCATAAATGATTGACAAATATTTGACAAATGATTGATGAACTGCTTTAGAAATACAGTATAGGAATATTCAATAGAAAGCTCTACTCAACATTCACTTGTCAGTAAAACGTATAACTTTTTCTTAAAATGTGTAACAAATTATCTTTTATTCCTATTTTTAGAGTAAATACTATTCCATATGCAGAATATAATAATTTTCTAGTGAAGAAAATTCATAAACCATAATAGGAATGACATTTATTGTATTGTTGTCTGTAGTCATTTATTTGAAACTACTATGTATTGATAGATTTTATTTTTCATCCTTAAAAGCATAATCGTATTCCTAGTATAAAGAATAAACTTGTATTAATGGTGCTCAGGAAATAGCATGAGGGCCAGGATTAGAATAATACTTAGCAAAACTTTCAAAATAAAAATTATATTTTACTCAATGTATTTTAGATAATGGATATTTTATATCAATTTTTATTTCAAGATACGCTTATATTAATGGATATAATGTTCATATGCATTGTTGAAATAATCGATTAATAATTTGAACAATATTTGCAACAAATTCTCTCTGACATAAAATGAAATTTTCTCACATTTATTTGTACTGTCGCTCAAATAAGTCTTTACTCGAACTTGTATTAATGATTACTGATTACTGATATTGACTATACTCTGTACAAGTTCTAGTGTGCACTTATTTTGTTTCATGTGCTCTATTTCTCTCATACTTAAGATGGAAGTTTTAGTCCAATAGTTAAGATTTGATATTTGAAAAAATGGCCCATAAGCCCAAAATAAGTGGAGATCACTGATCTGTACAATATTACGAACATATATCACATTTCTGTATATTTTGTGTGCAGAGAGAAAGCTTTCAAATCTTACTTTTAATACACTTTAACATTTTTTTAGCTATACTTTTCAGTATTATCAATAGGAATTTATGTGAAATACTGTATGAAAATATAATATTTTAGATAAAAATTATGAATCCGAAAAAATTCTCTAAGAAGTACAGGCGGGGACTTAAAGGCAACTGAAGATCCGGAAAGTCTAGTAATAATTACAGATGAAATATGAAGGAAACCTATAAATTTAAATATTTTTTAACAAGGTTATTGAGTGGTAATAAGTAATAGTATTGAGTAGTTATGAAATCCTAATAAATCCGCATCTTTTCCGGAATGTGTATACACATCTACAAATCCCTGGTTGTACGCAATATTGAATTTACCAGTTTTTATGTTGGATTTTTTCTCGAAATAAAATTTGATGTCTATTTGTAATGGTTGAAAAGCTGCTCCAAGTTTTAGATGTTTATCTCGTATAATCATTTGTATCGTTAATGTTTTTGTGAAAACATATGTCTACTAATGTTACTCACATATAATACTAATGAATTCAAAGTTGAGACATAGGATTCCAATGTTCAGCGCTTTATCTCTTAAGATGGAAACTAATCAATTAGTTTTATTCTTTTTTAGCTATCATTGAATTGCTGTCGGATCTTAAGATCAATACCAGAGAATGTATACACAAATGTTTGATTATTTCTTGAAAATTGATGTTTTATATATTCCTAAAAGTACTGTAACTTATTTCGCCTTAAATGAGTTTTAGAAAAATTTAGCTCAAGAGCTGTTTATTTTAAGTTAATAACTTTGTAAATACTTCAATACTTTTAGATGTAATGAGATTTTTTACAGCTAAAAAGCTTTCGTATTTATTTTAGGATTTTATGCCAAATGCAATCAACAGTTTTATTCTTTACCCGTCTTTAAATCTGCTTTTAACTAATTATACTTTCAAACAATTTATTTATTCACTTGGAATACTTCATCAATTTCTCTGCTAAGAATGTTGTATACATATAGTTATAGATATGGTGCCAAAAACGTTGATAACAATGAAGCAAAATATTGAAAAGATTTTTATGGAACTTCTGAAATTGCAATATTTTCAAAAAATTGAGTTTACATATGAAACAGAACTTTTATGACTCTGTTATGACTTTTAGACTAGTGATAAATTGTATTTTATGAAATTTATTCATTAATAACAAAAGACCATTAATTAGGAACTCATTAACTTTTAGACAATTAAAAAATTAAGTTATAATGAAAATCGAAAAGTTTTTATAGTTCTTGTGCAAAAAGTAAATGAAAAATAAAGATTTGCTCAAACTTTCATTCCTATTCTTGTCAGATTCTATTACTCTTGAGAAATATTCGAAAGGAATTTCATTCTAAGCCTAATAACTTTTTCATTTGGCGTCTATTATGTTAGTTAAAGTAAACAATTATTATGTTCTTTAATACTGAAATGTTTTGAAAGACTTCACATTGATTTAGATCTGGTTTACTTTATATATTTGATATGATTCCTAACTTGAACTCTTCTTATTTAAGAGAGTGTAAGGAAATAAAGGGATGTGTTATAATTCTGGAAAATGGTTTCACATCTTTAGTATTAATAGCGGTCATACAAAAAACTGTTGCAATAATAGCAATAATGGGTATTACTTTTATCGTATAAACTCGTATAATATATAAGTTATATCATAGCAGAACTGTAAGCATTATATATCAAAATAAAGTGACCGATAAAAGAAAAATAACATTTTAGTTATTTTTTAGAGCGAGGGTTAGAATCTCTGGTCTTAACTTTTAATCAATCATCGATTCACTGATGAAAAGAAAGCTTCAAAAATAAATGAAGAATATCAGAAACCGCTGGCATTTATTGCCTTTGAGCTCAGCTTTTCTCTGTTTGTGTTATTCTGTGTTCATCTTCAGTTGTTTTACAACAGCGTTAAAGCATAACTCACTGATTATAGCGCGATGTCATTTACCACTAAAAGTTGTCGCAATTTTCGGATAAGGTCTCATTGCTTGATGTATCAGCTTTTTGACCCATTTATCTGTTAAAGTATGGTTCGGTATATCGATAGCTCAAAAGGTCGATTAACAGTTTATTACTCAAAGGAATAGAAACTCAAAAGTATGTGTTTTCTCCTCAAGCGCTTCCAATTTATATATATTCGGTTGTGAACACGATTCTCTCATTTTGTGTGGTTGTGTGCGTGCTTTTTATTCAACAAAAAGATTTAGTTAACAGTAAAGTATTTTTTCCCAAACTTAATCTCTATTATTGTTCAGCGACCAGTAGATAACTAGTTTTTTCAAAATTTTACACAATTTTCTTTTAGATTAACTATTTTTCAAACTTTCTCAATGTAATGTCGCTATTCTTCAAAAGTAGTCAAGTTTTGTGCAGAAAATACATTTCAAAAAGTATTAAGAAATCATTTAGTTTTCTAAATGAAAATTTTCAAACTTTAAACTCAAAAATCAGAGATTGTGTTTGAATGTTACAGCTCTCCAACCGCTTCACATAATAGTAAAGAAACTCGAATGTAGTTAAATCAATATCTTTTTCTATTATTCTATCATTGAGAGGAAATCTCAAACGGAATGATAAAATGACAAGTTAGTGGTCTTATGTCCAAAACTTATTATAATTATTACAAGTCGTAAATGAAAGAAGCAGTCGATTGCATACAAATATAAAGAGTGAAAAAGTAATAAAAAACGTGATATTCTCTCATGAATGGCAGCAAATCAATAGACATCTTATTAATGAAGCTTTAGATCTGTCTATTAGCTTATTGTTTGGAAGAGTATTTGATGTTGAAATCCTTTTTAAAATTAAGACTTTTTTCCTTCTAGTTTTATGCTTAAAGGCTTTTGTATTCTCTCTTGTTTATTGTGTTTTAAGGCATTTTAGGAACGAATAGATTCCTGATTGAATGATTCGCGTTTAAATTTGCTTTTATTCTCCTTCTTTTCTTATCCCAAATTAGTAATACCTTCAAAAAGCGTCTCTTTCTTGCTTTGGAAATTAATGTTGTTATCATTTTTGTTACTCAATTAACAGTTCAACACTAAAATTCAATTTATTTTTTATAATTAAATAATCAATAATTTTGCTGGTGATGAAAGCCAATGGCTGTTCACGCGATAACATGTTAGGTATGATAACCACTGTATTACAGAGTGTTGGGTTTTAATTTAAACTGATTATAGCAAAGAAAAATTCCTAATATATACTGGAAGGCTGAGAGCCGTCAACTTTCCTTCAGGAATACTCATTGAGGTTATATTTCCATATTTTTATGACTCGCGTTTTAGCTTTTATTAAATCCCTTCTGATATTACTTTCAAACGATGTTATACTAAACTTATGGTAATTCATTCTTCTCTTAGTTCTATGCTTTCATGTGGTTTTTGCTTCTCAGTTGCTTTGATTAACTCGAACTCAATTTTGTAACTCTAATATAATCTCTAATGATAATGGTTTGAGTGTGAATCACGGTTTTAATATTCATCTATCTTCAGATTGAATAAACGCAAGTCATAACATTACAAATATTTCATCTTTTCAAGTATTTGGGTATAAAGTTTCGTCTATATGTAGTTTAAGAATATTTAAGTACGCCTTTTTAAAATCACTGACCAGGAAGATATACACTGATCAGAAAATAATTATAATTTTATTTACATAAAAAGTACACCCGTTCACACAAAAAGGTATGATGGCTAGGTTTTGGCAGAATGGCAACTTTTTACATTGCTTCTATGCCAAATTAGCATGATTTGCAATGTTCCATTCCAATGATTCATTCCACATTGCCAAAACCTAGCCATCCTTTTTGTGTCATTGAGTGTACATGAAAAAGACTGCTCAATAAATCAGGGAATTTCTCACAAATAAGTTAAAAAGAGTTGGTCACATGATACCTCCTTGTATCACTCTTGATAAAATTCTCATTTGACATTCAGTTTTACATATTCCTTACGATTGCTATAGAAATTTATTAAAACATCCAAAAAAGTATCTGTTATACCGATTTCATTGCATTGTTTAAACTATGATTTATATGCTTATGAAGTTTCTTCTAAACTGATATCAGAGTCTATAAGATAATTGATATATTGAATGCAATTAAATTTTAGTTTAAGACCCACTTGTTTGAAAATATCGTAATATTTACAAAAATCTGAAAAACTGAAAAGAAAATATTTGTACTGAATTTCACGTTATAGATTTGGATTTGATTGTGATTAAAGTCTAAGTTTATACCAATCAAAACTACACTAGAAGTTGAAAAGATTTTTTTTCTGCTTAATTCAGATTCTTTTTTTATGATCATTTTTATGAAGTTCACAAATAATCAAATATTTCTACAATTTTTATTTTATTTTTATTTTTTGTTTGTTTGTTATTTTCTATTTCTGTGTGAAATATTCAAAATTATAGATTCAAATTGTGTTGAAACTGAATTTGATTGAACATCAACTGCATAATGATTTGTAGCTCAAAGCGAGCACTTCAACAGTTGAGTGAGTGATGTGCTAGAAATCATTTTCAGTCAATCATCTTTTGTTATCATATTTTATATTCATTGTGAGATCATTAAAGTATTGAATAAAGAAAATAAATTTCATATGAGAATAAACCTAATATGTGATTGTATGAGAGATACTGTATTACTAACAGCTTTTTTGATGAATAATTTTCTTGTAGTTATTTATGAAAATGATAAATTGATCATTTTATTTGTAATCATTGATTATTTGTCAAATACATTATAAATTTTTTCGTATGCCTAAGAATTTTCGATCAGAAAACAAACGGCAAATAATGATTAGAAACGAATTCTTTGAAATCACGTATGAAACGAGTTACACAATTTTATGCATCTTTTGGTGTTTCGTTACTTGAATCACATAAATCTCATTCAAATTTTCAAACTAGACTTCAAAAATGGGTATTTTTAAATTTGTGACGAAACCATAGTTATTGGGAACATGTATTCGTTTGAAATTTGATTTTCTTATTTAAATTATATTTAAATTGAGTACAATTACCAAATTAAACTCATGTATTCATCATTCCGTATACGATGCGGACTCATAAGGGTTTGACAACTCATTAATATTCAAATTTATGTTTTCTTCATATTTCAACTATTAATTTCTGGATCTCTGTATACCTTTAACTGTATGTTTTAATCATTCAGTAAAAACCTATAAACTATTGATGTCAGAAGTAATTAATTGAGTGGAATCAAACTCTAATCTGTATTAGCTTTAATTAGTCCATTTAAGTCACGTTAATTGAAGACCAGTTTTATTAAATCGATTAACTGACTAAAACTGCAATTATATTAAAGCTAAGAAAATGTGATTAGCATTTAGAATTTGTTAATCAAATTAGTCTTCAATAGTAATCTTTTGAGAATTCCCTCAAATAAAATTCAATCCATTAAGAGATTGATGACATTTTTATCCTTTCGGTGACTACTTTGAACTGAGAAACGAATTTATGAGCACTAAATACCTGTACTTGTACTTAATTCAATAGATTCATGAATAATTTATATGAAGGTATTCCTATCAATAACGTCTAACCTATCACTGATCCATCAATTAGACCAATTCAAATCTGACTTTCAATTTTTTCAATCTTCTTCTATTGGGGAACCAAATCATGCAAAATTAAAGTACAGTTATATTTTCTAGAAATTAAATCAAGAACAAGGATTGTAAAAGTTTTTAAATGCAATTATTGTTGTAAATAAATTGGTTTCATTTGAATTTTCTCCGTCAGATAACAATACTGTAATATATTTTTTAAAAATAGCCTGAAGACAATTTATAGACTTTATTACTTATAAATAGAGCTAGGGATCGGGACTCGAGTCTCGACCGAGGGGAACATCGAGACTCGTTTGGGTCTCGAAATTGATTTCTAGAACTTTCATCCCTTTATTTAATAGTTATTTGAGGAGAAATATAACTTTTTTATTAGATTTGTGATGTTTTTATAGAGAAATAAATATTAGTTAGAAATTATGAAACTAAATTTAGTCAATATGTACATGAATATAGAAAATTCACCTTGGCTTATAGGCCTTAAAAGTAATTCGAGTTATCTTAGTTTATAACTCCATCTACACATTTTTAAACTATGAATCACATTAAGATATTAACAAATAAATGCTTTAAAACTATATCCAATTTTTCATGTTTTTGGAAAATCGCCATTTTTGAGAGGTAGTCGAGACCCGATCGAAACCCGATACCCACCTCTACCTATAAATCTTATTTGAATTGAAAATCTTGTTGACTTTTTTTAAATTTATAAAAGAGAATGTTATTTATACAGTAGTATAGGTACAGAAACTAAATCATTCATAGCTACCTAAAACAAGTGATGGCTGTTATGCTGAAAGGTTTTTTCTTTCTAAGATCTACTATTTGTGCCAGAAGTATGTCCGGTATTATTAAGATATATACTTTCGTGCAAAGCAATATCCAAAATCAATTTC